>APFE030326393.1:0-15188 GCA_000404065.3 Pinus taeda | reverse complement strand
ACATTGCACATGCAGTGGGAGTATTGAGCAGGCTTATGTCAAAACCAGGGAAGGAGCACTGGATAGCAGTGAAGTGGGTTTTCAGGTATTTGCGTGGCACTAGTGATTATGGTTTGTGCTACCAAGGAAGACTAGGATTGGACAGTGTTGGATATCTGTGGCTTTGTTGATGCAGACTGGGCTGGAGATCTGGATCAGAGAAGATCTACAAGTGGGTATGTATTTAGCCTATTTGGAGGTGCAGTCATTTGGATGAGTAAGAAACAATCTGTAGTGGCACTATCAACTACAGAGGCATAATACATGGCAGCCACTCATGCAAGCAAGGAAGCAGTTTGGTTGCAAAGATTATGTTCAAGTATGGGGTTAGTACAGGGAGATATAAGGATAGACTGTGACAACCAAGGTGCAATTTTCTTGGCAAAGAACCCTATACATCATTCAAAGACAAAGCACATTGATGTTCAGTATCACTTTGCGAGGGATATGATAGAAGACAAAAAGGTGTTGCTGGTAAAGGTGGACACTTTGAAGAATACTGCAGATGCATTAAAAACATCTGTGAGTTTTGAGAAGTTCTCTTGGTCTAGAGAAACAATGGGCATTGCAGGGTTGGATAAATGATTAAGCTCTTGTGGCCCCCTATGGAAAGAAAACAACAAGTGGGAGAATGTTAGGTTGCATTATATTCTTTCCACGACTATCCCACGTAGTTAATTGGGGGGTTAGAGGGGGGGCAGAGTCCCCCCCCCCCTTCGTTGTGTCGATAGCGTAGTGGGGGGGTCACAGGGGGTTTGAGGGGTGCAAGTAACCCCACTCTATGGGGTCCAGGGCAATGCCCTGGAGAATTTTGGTGTTGGACCCTATGTTAGGTTGGGCGGACCTACCTTGGTTTTGTGCATGATTTTTGCACATGGTTTTTAATGCGATGGTTTTTGGTCCATGGTTTTGGATGCGATGGTTTTCGGTCCATGGTATTCGATGCTTCGGCATGTATAAATATGTATTGTAACATTGAAAGGAACATAATGAAAAATCAAGCTGGTAGTCCCTGTTTTGGGATCCATGGGAAAATCTCTGTGTGTATGTGTTTTTTATGTGTTATGCTCTCGCATTTGTATATTTTCTATTCTTATAATTCGTATGCAGGTAATTTCTGTACGGGGTTAAAACCTACAAAAAGAAATAGGAAAATGAAAACAAATAATATGATGCTTGATGAGATCACACAAAAATTAAAGGTGCCTAAAAATCATAATGATCAATAGCCACAACATCCACAACAATAACAGACACCTCAAACACCTAAAATTGGTGTTAGAAGATATACCATGATAAGTAGACCCACTGAACGATAATATCCTTCATTATATTATGTTGTTGACTGATTCTGGTGAACCAAAAAGATATGTAGAAGAAATGCAGGTAGAAACCAGGAAGAGGTGGGAGCAAGCCATGGAAGAAGAGATGGAATCCTTGATGCATAACCAGACTTGGGACTTAGTCAAGTTGCCTGCAGGTAAAACGACATTGCAGAATAAATGGGTTTACAAGTTGAAGGATGAAGATAGAGGTAAATAGAGGTATAAGGATAGACTTGCAGTGAAGGGGTTTGCATAAAAGAAATGTATAGAATTTGATGAGATTTTTTCTCTTGTTGTTAACATGACTTCAATACGAACTATTTTAAGTCTAGTGGAAATAAAATATTTACATCTTAACCAGTTAGATGAAAAGACAACCTTTATCTATGGGGATTTGGAGGAAGAAATATACATGCATCATCCACAAGGGTACGAGGTTAAATGGAAGGAGAAGTTAGTATGAAAATTGAAGAAGAGATTTTATGGCTTAAAATAGGGTCCAAGGTAGTGGTATCTAAAATTTGAAAGGTTTATATTTGAACAAGGTTACAGTATATGTCACTTTGACCATTGTGTTTATCTTAAAAAGAAAAATGATGGTAGCTATATTATATATGTATTATATGTAGATGACATGCTTGGTGCAGGGTCTAACATGTAGGAAATAAATTTTCTCAAAGGTAAATTGGCAAATTGATTTGCAATGAAGGATTTGGGTGCTGCAAAACAAATCCTTGGTATGAGAATAACTAGAGATAGGAGAAATCGCAAATTAACATTGTCTCAGAGTGAGTACATAGAAAAGGTATTGGGAATATTTAATATGTAGAATACAAAACCAGTTAGTGTACCTGTGGCTAGCAATTTCAAACTAAGTAAGGAGATGTGTTCCAAGACTCGGGAAGAGATGGATTATATGTGTAAAGTTCCATATGCATCAACAGTTGGAAGATTAATGTATGAAATGGTCTGCATAAGGCCTGATATTGCACATGCAATGGGAGTTGTAAGCAGGCATATGAACAATCCATGAAAAGAGCATTAGCTGGTAGTAAAGTGGATTCTCAGGTATTGGAGTGGTACCAAAAATCAAGCATTATGATTTGGTGGTTTAAAAATTGCTCTACAAGGATATGTTGATGAAAATATGGCAAGTGATAGAGATAACAGGAGGAGAACCATAAGATATGTGTTTACTGTAGGTGGAATAACTATCAGCTAGGTTTCAAAATTGCAAAACATTTTTTCTCTTTCAATGACAGAAGCAGAGTACGTTGCTGCTACAGAGGCTAGTAAATAAATTATTTGGTTACAAAGGTTTATGGATGAATTGGGAAAGAAGATGGAGATGGGAAGGTTATACAGTGACAATCAGAGTGTCTTCATTTTGCAAAGAACACATGATTTCATTCCAAGACTAAGCATATACAATTCAAGTACCATTTCATACAGTCAATGTTCGAAGATGGACAGTTGAAGTTGGAAATGATACACATTAGCCAGAATCCTTCAGATATGTTAACAAAAGTTGTAACTAGGGAGAAACTAAGATTCTACTCAGTCTCAATTGGTGTTCAACTATGATGGTCAAGATGAGAAACAACCAGGTTGAAAGTGGAAGGATTGTCTAACAATTGAAGCATCAATGGAGTTGATATAATTAGTCTCCACGTAGGAGATTGTTGGATGTGGAGCCTGATTATCTTCCTAATTCAGAGGTCATGTTTCAGTGATATTTGGATCCCAATCCCCGATAATGGGGTGTGGGGCCGCATTTCTCCCCCCCCCCCCCCCCACTATTGTTGCCTTAGGGTTTCACGCGGGGTGCCTACATATTTTGATCCCCCCTGGTGGGGGTTCAGGGGCAGCGCCCCTGAAGCTAAAAATATATGAAAATTTTCCTTGTATAATATTGTAATTTCATAGTCAATTTGGGTCGTTCATTAAGCGGATGATCTGATGGTAGAAGTTATGTTTAATTTAGGGTTTTTTCCTAGAAGGAAACCCATTGGTTTATATGAAGGAATTGTATTGCAAATGTGTATTATTATTTTGAGAGGGACAGAGAGAGGATATTATGTGAGAGAGAAGAGGAAATTACAGTGGAACCTTTGTATATTGTATCTCTCCATTTTGTTGGATAACATAAAAGGAAGGACTGGTTGTTTCTCCTTTGACATAGCCCAAATTGGGTGAACTACCTATATCTGTGCCTCTCTTGTTTTATGCATTTTTGTATTTTGTGTTTCCATAATATTTTGTGTATTTTATTTCTCTGTTAATTAATTTCTAACATAATTCAGATCTTTTTTCTCTATATTTTCAAAGATATTCCTTGAGGAAGTTGGGTCTCTTGAATTCTCTTGAAATCAAACCTCAAAAATTATAGTCAATGTGTTATTATTGCCATAATTTTCTTTATTGGATGTTCTAGACTATGAAACTTGGAGGATTAGGAGAAAATATCTCAAGGTATATGTGGTAGAAATTTTTGAATTTGGTCCTCTATAATTTACAAGATATACTATATGGAATATTTTGGTTTTAGGGAAATAAATAGTGCACATAAACTATTTAATGAAATGCCCCTTCAAAATGTGGTTTTTATTGATGGTGATTAGATAATGTGTGGGAATTGTTTCATAAAATTATTAGAGAAAATGTGATTAGCCATAGCCCTCATGTGGGATTAAGGGTTGGGTGTGTTACAAAGTGGTACCAGAGATAATTGTTAAGCCTATGAAGAAGAAAATGTTTAAGGTACCACGTATGTTGCACTAAATTTTATTATTTTTATGAACCCAATTTTGTATTTAATCAATAGAGATATTAACTCTGTTAGGAATTAATTGTCGAGTGCTAAGTTTGTAGGAAAATCAATAAATTACATAGATATAAATAGTAATAAAATTTTACGTCAACAAGTATAAGCTAAATGGAAAAGTCCATTGTATGAATAATAGAATGAAGAACTATGGTAATGTAATTTTCATAAACAAAAATGTAGAAGAAATATGGGAATTTGATTTAAGTGTATTACTCCTTATTCCATTTGTATGGCTAATGAAATTAGATATGCTTTGTCTCAATCTCCTAGAAGAAACTATATAACCCCCCCAAATCATTTCTAAGGTTCTCCAATATCGTTACCACATATTTCATAGTTTTTCATTCATTGGGTTAATGTTTTGAGAAAACAAAACTAGTTCATAGCACATAAAGTAATTGTATACATTATTTTCTACAAATCCATCTCCATCCACCTCGCTAAAAAAACTTAAGAGAAATACTTCCTTCACTATGTTTGGAAACACTAGCTTCACTCACTTGTGCAAGTTTACATCTCCAATAAAACATGTCATCTATAAAACAATTGGTTGCTTCCTAGTAAGCATTTCCACTAAAAAGAATGTCATAACTATATATATCTATTTTGGTAAACATTATCTTAATTAATCCATACTCCACATTGAAGTAAACCTTCATTATATTTTACTTGACCAATGTGTACAAAAATTGTTGATCAGGAAAACAAGTAAAATTAATGCTCTAAAATGTCATACTTGGGACAATTTATCCCATGGATTCTTTCAAGACAAATGTTGAAGTGAGTTAGTAGGGGTTGCATTCATTAATTTTTCGATATCGAATTCCACTATATGGACCATCATGTATTCATCCAAAAACACATTATTGAGTTTCAAATAAAAAAGCACCACTTGAACAAAAGAATCATGATGAAAGTACTCCATCACATGGGCCACATCTATGGCAATATCCATTTTTGTTTTCAATGCCGCTTCACATACATCTTCACCATTATTATCATTTGTACAAATTATTCTCCAAGATTTTGTTAGACATATATTGGAACATTAATCCTTTAAAATGGACGTTGGAACATGAAGTTATTATTCTCACCAGATTTTAATTTTGAACCTTTTGTAGAACACTACATTCTAATCTAGAACTCTTGAAAACCTTGTCTTTTGCAACTGGAAAACTTATGTAGCCACAATTGTGTCATCAATAAAAGTCCTTTATAAATTAACCAAAACTCCTCATTACTAACAAGTTGGCTTTGGTAAATTTATTAATTGCTATGTGAAGCTCATCATATGAGATCCTTTTCTACTCTAACCTTTAGACAATATGTTGCAAGGAATCAACATTTTGCATACACTTATTTCCTTTCCAAATGAATCCCAAAAGTAGACAACATAATACTCTTTCACAATTGCATAAAGATCTCTTGTTGTTTGAGAGATAGGTAATTGGAATGCTTATGGTTTGAAAAATCTAGGGTTTCCAATGAAGGACAAGACAATTGTTCTTTTTTGGTTAAAAAAACCCCTCCTTTTGGAATTTCCCTAATGACATTGTTGAAAGATAATTTCAAATACTAAAAAATTTCAAATGCCAGAGTAATTGGAATTGTCCTTAATAGGGAGTTGGAAGAAAGATCTAAGTTCATAAGACTCTGTAAATTTGCAATTGAAATTGGAGTAGATCCTAATAAGGTATTTTGAGATAAATTCAATGAACATGCCACTTAGAAATTTGTGAAAGGAAATATGTGATTTACGATTTTGAAATAATAACATATTTATAGCATATTCAAGAAACATCTATCCATTTGAAGCTAGAGAGGCCAACTTAGCATAAAACCTTAACTTTCATCACTCGCTACTTTATCAATAGGAGCATAAAATAAAATGTCTTCCATATCCCATTGTTTTGTCAATAACATTAACTATCAAATTGAAGTGTTCTTTAGAATATGAGAAGCCCTATTACAAGAAGCCAAATATCTACATGGTCAACAAGAGTGCTTTGAAGAAAAGAAGGGTTGAAAGCGTAGGGAAATCTCTCAGACATGTATCCAACAATGTATGGGGATATTAAATTTATAGATGATATAGTTATAATATAACTAAAAAAAGATCTAAATTGTTAAAATTATAATAATTCATTGTTTTGTAACATAAATTTTCATGTCTTTCAACATGATTTTTAGATCAAAATTGTATACTTAAAGATCCATGCATTGTATACAGTTCACCATCAAGTTCCATTAATGGCTCACTGATCTCATTCATAAGAAAATTAAAAAATCATATTTAAGATTAGAATTTAACTTTTAAAATTTTATTGATAATAGAAACAAATTACATATAACTGAAATTTAAATGGATCAAATTATATATTTAAAAGAATAGAATTGTTATTGATGTTCCATCAGTTTGATTTACATGAAAATCTAAAAAATCACATGTAAATGGGAATTCAACATTTAAACTATTGTTAATGACATAAGCAAATTAGTTATGGTTGAATTTGAAATATTAATCCATTAATTTGCGCTCTAAAGATAATACAATTAGTTTCATATCACCTTTTGTGAGAGAGGTTCCTATTTTGTGGATATGAATATTGGCATCATGGATAATAGTAATAAATCACATTAAGATAAAAATTTTCATTTGGTTAATAAAGTGTTATTAAAGCATTTAATTTTCACATTAATAATAATCATAAATCGATAGTAAATATGAACACAAGTTTGGTCAAATAATTAAAAATAATATCAAAAGTGTAATTAAAATCCAATATAATTCATAAAATGAATTCACTAAGCTAAAAAAATGTGTTTATAAGTTATAGATGATTGTTATTTTTTAATTATATCCTTTCATTTATAGACAAATAAATAATGGAATTAATTTGAGACAATTAAAAACATTGTCATTATGAATGGTCAATAAAATAAACCAATGTACACTTGCAATCCACATAATATTATGTCACAAAAGTGTGTACCTTTTATTTTGATAATACTGGCATATAAATATAAATACTAATAGAATTTTACTCCAATGATTATAACTTAAAAAAAAACAAGTGCCATTGTATGCACAATGGAAATATTGAAATCTGCTGGTATTGCAATTTTCAAAAACTAAAATGAAGAAGAACTATGGGCATTTGATGCATGTGTATCACTCCTTGTTGCATTTGTATTGCTACGCAAATTGGATATGCTTTGCCTTAATCCCCTAGAAACAACTACATTTTCCCCCAAATCATTTCTAAGGTTCTCCAATACCATTACGACATCTCTCATAGTTGGTCGTTCATTGGGTGAATCTTTCGAACAAACCAAACCAACCTGTATAAGAGGAGATATGCAATTGAATACATTATTTTCTTCAAATTCATCTCCTTCCACCTCCCTAAGAAGGTTGTTGTCAATTACCTCCTTAACTCTGCTTGGAAAGGCTAGATTTACCCACTTGTGCAAGTTTAGGTCTCCAAAAAACATATCATTAGTTGGTTGTTTCCTAGTAAGAATTTCCACTAACAAAATTGCATAGCTATAAATATCCTTTGGTAGACACTGGCTCACTGAATCCATACTCTACATTCAAGATAACTTTCATCAAATTTTACTCTATTTATCCATACAAAAATGTTGGTGAGACATTTAGAAATGACAAGCAAACATTTAGCATTCTAAATGTCATACCTGGTGCAATATAGCCCATAGATCCTTTGAAAGAAAGTGTTGAAATAAGTGACTCAGTAGAGCTTTCATCAATTAATCTTGCAATACCAAAATCTGTTACATGCACTGACATGTCTTCATCAATAAGCACATTATTTGGTTTTAAATCACAATGCACTACTTGCACAAATGAATCATGATCAGGATATTCAATGGCATGGGCCACATCTATTGCAATGTCCATTCTTGTTTTTAGTCCCATTTCACATGCATCTTCACCATTGTTGTCATTTGTATTAGGATACAAATGCTTCTCCAGGCTTCCATTAGACATAAATTTGAACACTAATCCTTTGAAATCAATGTTGCAACATGAGGTTATGATTTTCACTAGATTTTGATGTCAAAACTTTTGCAAGATGCTACATTCCGCTTTAAAACAATTTTCATGCTTGTCCTTTAGAAACTGAAAAATGTTTACAGCAACAAGTGTGCCATCAATCAAAATTCCTTTATAAACTGAACCAAAATTCCCTATTCCCAACAAGTTGGCCTGAACAAATCCATTAGTTGCTATATGAAGCTCTTGATATGAGATCCTTTTTTGCTCCAACCTTTGCAAAATGGATTTTGTGGAATCAAAGTTTTTCATAGGCATATTTTTGTTCCAAAGGAATCCCTTTCTTTTCCAAAGGAATCCCAAAAGTAAACAACATAATATAAAAGCAGCAACTCCGCTCATTGGCAGTATGAGTCTTTTCACAAGTGAGTGAGTATTTATAAAGGGAAAAAATGAGAGAAATCGCGTGTTTCGGTGTCATGAAGAAGACGTAGTACCGCGTATAGTGTGAATGTAGAAAGGGGAAAAACATGAATGACAAGGCATCAATCATGAGGCCGTTCCTCCTCTGCCAAACAAAAAATATTATTTAATCTCACAACACTCACGTCAAAAGAAGTCTTTCAAAAGTCTTCCACTGTTGAGAAAAGTGGTTTCCAAATTCCGATGTTCTCGCGTAATATTTTCTGATTGTCTTATATATACACATCTCATTCTTAATTCTATTTAAAGCTTAAAGATCTTTTGTCATTATTGCCTACACTCAAATATCAAAGATTTAGAAAATGACAATTTGTGAAGTTGAAATTGGCCATGTGATTCCTGTGATTATTGTGTTATTATTATTAACATAGTTGTTATAACTGATACAGGTGAAAATTTTCATTTTTATTTAGAACTAAATATTTAATATATTCATATTTTTATTTGAACTAAATATTTAATATATTCATATTTTTATTTATATCTCTATGTTGTATGTTTAAAAGAAAAAGTTAATATTTTCATATTTTCATCTCTAATGATGAGGATTTAGTAGTGCCCTAGTGTGGTTATTTATATTTCAACAAAAATGTCTCCCCATCTACAGTTGCAAAATTGTGAAGTAGTAAATTCCTGCAAAAAATGTCTCATAGGCACATTGTGCATTACAAATCAATCTAATATCATTATGCATTACAGATCAATCTGATATCATTTTATACTGCACTAGCCAACCTCAACAAGCTCTCCTCTTAATATTATGCAAGCTACCCCTATGTATTGAGCATTAATATAAGCATTATTATTAATTTACATAATAATTATTTGTATAGTTATTTGTCTTCAAAGTAGTTTGTTTCATAGAAAAGTGTAGCTCTCATTTGAAAGATGGCAAATTTCATGGGATAACCATGGGTTGATTGCATAATTTTCTAGCCATCTTCTTCATTATACATTGGTAAAATTATGCATATTTTTTCAACTAAAAAGCGTGTTTTAGTAGCTGGAAATTGTGTGGTATAGTAGGGTTTTAATTGTAGGAATTCCAACCATTTATTTCTTCAAATATTTTTTTATCTTTTGCATGTGATTTTAAGTGGAAATCATATTGTTTTTGTTGGAAATTGTATGGGGCAACATGATGTAAATTGTATTGAGCTTTTGCGAATTTCATTTGTTTATAATCGTTACTATAGTTGCACTATTTTCCTTTTCCATTAGGGTTAGCGTCTTATTTGGTGCATGAAATCACCCACTAAGTATTAATTATCATAATGTTACTGTTGCAAAAAAATGGACATTTCCAACTCGTTTTTTACCAACTTTTCACTTTGGCAAATGTAATTCGTTGAAAATTTAAAACATTACAAAAATGGTGGTGCCATTTCTAGTTTATCCATCTTTCCATCAACAAATTTTTATTGTTTTTACTTTAATTTGGCTATATTTAAAGTAAGTGGTAGGCACTAAAAATTTCACTTTGCATAATACAAATTGTGCTTATGTGTCTATCCAAGTTGTCATGAAGTCCAATTTTTCTCATTCACACCAATTGAGCTAGTGTCCATCTCATTTCAATGCACAAATGCCACTATGAACAACTTTCTAATTGAAGAGCCTTTTCATTGTAGCGTTTTTTCATGCAAATATGATGCACCATAAAAATAGTAATGGTAGCATTTTATCTAGAAGTGAGATTCAATTTCATTCAATGACGTCGAATAAGCTAGTAACCACTTCTTATTGAAGAACCTTTCTGATACTTTCTAACTTATACATATTTACATTTTTTGCAAAGAATATCCTTTGGATAATACATTAGCTTTCAAGAATCAAGATAACAGTTACTATGCACCCTACAAGTGATTGTATCAGTAACCTGAGTAATTAATTGTTCTCGGATGTAGTGTTAGGTTATTTTCTCATGCAGACAAGCATGATTATCTTATTGAGTATTGAAGAATTTTATGTTTTTCACTTGAACATGTCCAACAATTTGATATTTCTTTCCTGAGAGTGTTGATATTAATAAAATAACTTCCATATGCATTGAGGATTCAAGCATCAAGATAGCGGTTACTTTAAACCCAATAAGCAATTGTATAAGTAACATGAGTAATTAATTTTTCTTGGATGTAGTTTTATGTTATTTTCTTATGCAAACAAGCATGACTATCTTATTGAGTATTGAAAAATTTTATATTTTTTTCTTGAACATATTGAACAATTTTATATTTCTTTCTTGAAGGTGTTGATATTAGTAAATGAGTTCTGATATGCATTGAGGATTCAACATTGGATTATATTATTTAAGTGCAGAAATTTTAGTGATAGAATTAAAACTAATCAAGAAATTAAATATAAATAAAGAGACAAAATTATACTCTATTGCTTTACAAAAAGTAATTCACAATTTAGAACAACATGTGAAAAAATGCATCATCAAATACACTGGTACACAGATGTTTCTAGGCGAAACCAATTGCTAAAAACCCCTTAAGCCCATTTTGCATTAATCAAGTGAATTGAGTAACAATTACAATTATGATCTCTTGCTCTGAGGACAAACTGCAAGAGTAAAATTATTCTCACTTCACCTGCACTCATGTTGCCCACACTTATGTTGCCTGCACTCACACTGCCTGCACTCGCTCCTATTTCCTTGTGCAATTCTTGAGGATTAATCACCTGACCAATACTCTAAACTGTATGCTCAATCTAGTATATAATTAATTGTACACTTCCTTGGAATCTACACCACATCTGAGCAATTCGAATTCCTTACATGCATGAGCTATTTTTTGGTTGATTGATCAGTTAACTAGGTGATCTCTAAGTTATACTGTTGTCCCACTACACAACTGACCTCCAACTAGCTCTAATAACTGTTAGAACTAGTTTAACTGAGTACGGCTTGAAATAAGTGGACTAGATTGCTATAATTTAGCAATCAACACATGCAAACTAGACTCTAAGCCCACAAACTGAAATTTAGTGTTCTAACTGAGTGACAAGAGCGATGCCACCTCAGTTAACTTCCTCCAACTTGTCTTATGATGTGGAAATTCAAATTTTCTCAATTTGACTAAGGCTAAAGTCAAATTGAGCCTTTCTTGCTACACTTCTCAACACTCGCTCTTAGTAAGAAAGGGATTTTCCACCACCCCTTTCCAACGCCTGTGGAATGTACTGTAGCATTACCTATCACTGTTGTTGTTGCTATTGCAACAACTACAACTAAGAATCATCCAAAAAAAACACTGAATCAACTGTGTCTCTACAATTGTCTATTGGGAAAATTGTGTTATTGTTGACTCTGCTACTGAGCCTACTGCTATGTTGTCAACACTGCTCTTCACTCCTCAGTATATGAATGAAATTGATCTTCCTGCTACTGAATATTGTGGGCCTTTATAGCAAGGTAATGATCCATGAGGAGAACACCTCAATGGACCCTACCCAATTTTTTTCAATTCTAGGACTAAGGATCTACATCACCATACCTCACTCCTGGAGGTATAGCCGCATGCATGGTGAAATATGATCTACTCATATTGTTGTTGCTACTGATTTTTTGATGTTTTTGCACTGTTGCTACAACTACTGCAATAGTGTGTCTGATATCCCCATATCCTGAAGTACTAGCTTCCATAGGGAACTAGACTCCCTCTGAGTCTTTATCTCCCTATGGGAAATATCTCTGCTCCTCAATCGACCAATATCAATGATCATAGGTACTTTTTGTGTCACTAAACATTGCCTCATTAATATTTCAACTAGTAACCTTTTAGCTCCATTAAGAAGTCTGCACTGAGGGTCTTCTGGATCTACCCTGAACTAGGGCTCCATAAATTTGCCTCCTAACAACTCATTAATTCTTCAATGATCACTATACATGAGGAATTCAAGCATTGGTTCTAATGTGAATTCAGGGCTCTAATACCATGAAGAAAGTTTGGTGATAGAAATGCAACTACTCAAGAAATTAAATCTAAATCAAGAGACACAATTCTACTCTACTGATCTTGGGAAAGTAATTCACAATTTAGAACGACATGCACAAACATTCATAATAAAATACACATGTACACAAATGTTTCTAAGGGAAATAAATTTCTAAAAACCCCTTAAGCTCATTTTGCATTAATCAAGTGAATTGAGAAAAAATTAGAATTATGATCTCTTGCTCTTAGGATAAACTGCAAGAGCAAACTTGTTCTCACTCTGCCTGCACTCGTTTTGCCCACATTGGCATTTCCTGCACTCTTTTTGCCCGCATTTGCACTACCTGCACTCACGTTGTTGTCCTTACTTTCTCTTCCTGCACTCGCACTTCCCACACTTTCTCCTATAACCAAGCGCAATTCCTGAGGATTGATCACTTGACTAATACTCTAAACTATACACTCAATATAGTATATAATTAATTGTACATTGCCTTGGAATCTACACCATAATTGAGGAATTTGAATTCCTTGCATGCATGAGCTATTTTTTGGTTGATTGGTTAGTTAACTAGATGATCTTTGAGTTAAACTATTGTCCCACTTAACAACTGATCTCCAACTCACTCTAATAACTGTTAGAACTAGTTTAACTAAGTACAACTAAAAATAATTGGACTAGATTGTTATAATTTAGCAATCAACACATGCAAACTAGACTCCAAGCCCACTAACTCAAATTATTGTTCTAACTGGAGTGAAAAGATCCATGTCACCTTAGTTAACTGCCTCCAAGTTGTCTACTGATGTGGAAATTCAACTCGGCATCATGGAGCAACTCAACTCGGTGTTGTGAAGAAGACTTAGTACTGTGGAGCAACTAAATGTGGTGTCACCTCAAGTTGCGGTGGTTGTAAAGGTGGAGCGGGGACAAAGGAATCAATCATCCGTCCTGTGTGAATGGAAAGGTGAGGGGAGAGGTGGAGAAGTGAAGAAGAGAAACCGCGTGTTTTGGCATCATGAAGAAGATGTAGTACAAGTTGCGGTTCCTTCTCTGTTGAACAAAAAATATTATTTAATCTCACAACACTCACGAGTCAAAGAAGTCTTTCAAAAAGTCTTCCACTACTGATAAAAGTGGTTTCTGATGTTCTCGTTAAAACATATATAATTATAAAGTTTGGTGTGAATGGTTTCCCATTCAACTTGATCGTATAAAATGAAAACGGGTTAATGTTAGTCCAAAACTAAAATTGAGTACCAATAGAAGCACGAACTCCATGTCTAAGTGGTATGTAAGATAGTTTGAGTGTAATATTCTCTCATTGTCTTATATATACATATCTTATTCTTAATTTTATTTAAAGCTTAAATATTTTTTTTCATTATTGTCTGTACTCAAATATCAGAGATTTGGAAAATGACAATTTGTGAAGTTAAAATGGGCAATGTGATTCCTGTGATTATTGTGTTATTATTATTCAACATAGTTGTTATAGTTGTTATAACTGATACAGGTGAAAATTTTCATTTTTATTTAGAAGTAAATATTTAATATATTCATATTTTTATTTATATCTCTATGTTGTATGTTTAAAAATAAAATAATATATTCATATTTTCATCTCTAATGATGAGGATTTAGTAGTGTCATGGTGTGGTTATTTATATTTCAACAGAAATGTCTCCCCATCTACAATTGCAAAATTGTGAAGTAGTAAATTTCTGCAAAAAATGTCTCATAGGCATGTTGTGCATTACAAATCAATCTGATATCATTTTATACCGCACAAGTCAACCTCAACAAGCTCTCCTCTTAATATTATAGAAGCTACCCCTATGTATTGGGCATTGATATAAGTATAATTAATAATTTACATAATAATTATTTGTATAGTTATTTGTCTTCAAAGTAGTTTGTTTCATAGAAAAGTGTAGCTCTCATTTGAAAGATGACATTTTGGACATTGGAAATTTCATGGGACAACCATGGGTTGATTGCATATTTTTCTAGCCATATTCTTCATTATACATTGGTGAAATTATGCACATTTTTTCAACTAGAAAATGTGTTTTAGTAGCTGGAAATTGTATGGTGTAGCAGGGTTTTAATTGTAGAAATTCCAACCATCTATTTCTTCAAATATTGTTTATCTTTTGCATGTGATTTTAGCTGGAAATCATATTGTTTATGTTGGAAATTGTACGGGGCAACATGCTGTAAATTATACTGAGCTTTTGCACATTTAATTTGTTTATTATCATTACTATAGTTGCACTATTTTCTTTTTCCATTAGGGTTAGCGTCTTATTTGGTGCATGAAATCACCCGCTAAGTATTGATTATCATAATGTTATTGTTGCAAAACGGACATGTCCAACTTATCTTTTACCAACTTTTCACTTTGGCAATTATAATTTGTTGAAAATTTAAAAAGTTACAAAAATGGTGGTGCCATTTCTAGTTTATCCATCTATCCATCAACAAATTTTTATTGTTTTTACTTTAATTTGGCTATATTTAAAGTAAGTGGTAGGCACTAAAAATGTCA
>APFE030326376.1:0-18883 GCA_000404065.3 Pinus taeda | reverse complement strand
AACAAACCCTGTAACTAAATCAACTCAAATGCTGCCATGAAACCGAATGAACATATCAACATTATGAACAAGGGGACTGGCGGAATACATAGGAGGTTCCGACCTGGTAGTATGGAACCCAGGGGTAAGGATGAGTATTACGCTGTGAAAAGAATTGAATAACACAATGAACCGTATGAATATACTCTGTATAGAAGGTTATTAAACGATGAAAACAAGGAAATAATTACACGAAATTACGACCTGTGCGTTCAACAAACATGTATATATATAACCTAACTATGAGAAAGGTCGGCAACTCATGACGGAGCAAGACCATCATCGAATGTCAACAGGGCATTCTCATAAATGGCAAACATGTATATATAACCTAACCATGAGAAAAGCCGGCAGCTCATAAAGGAGCAAGACTGCCATCGAAGATCAACCGAGCATTTCCATAAATCCAAATAAACATATATATATATAATCATGGAGAGAAGCAGTGGCTCGAAGGAGAGCAATACCACATTACCAACAAAACATTAACATATAAATCAATTGAAAGTGTATTAAGTACAGTAATCATACGATGACATGTTCGGCAACTCAGGTCAAACCCTAAACCCATAACAAATAAACTGTAGCCAATGACACCAAATCAATTACAAACCCGTATAATTACAACACAAGACAAGGACTAATTGAGTGCTGATCTCGATTCCATTTCTAATGAAATTCCTCGGACAATATCAGAGGATTCGGTAGCCGTAAGCAAAAGGCATATGTAAATTATATTCAAACAGTACAAGCTGCGGTAAAAATGCCATCCGGCATCCTTGGGTAAACCCTCCAGGGCCGAGGTCAAAACATCGAGCAAGAAGAGGTACTCTGTCTGAGAAAAATCATTTACGCCAAGCCATAAAACAGTAATTGACAATACCCTGACAGAAGAAGAGCGACAATAAGCATGACTCAGAGATGAGAACAGTTAACAAATTCCTACAGATGTAGAGCACTTACCTGTAAGATGAATGTTGGTGGCAGAAACCCTGTAGCCACCTTGCCGTCGCGGGTCTCGACAAACGGTATCCCTGTTCCAAGCCAGCATTCAAATTGGGCAGTTATTCACATTTATAGATTACGATGGGAAATAAACCAAAACAGTAAATGCGTTAGAGGTGAAGGGTATTACCTGCCGGCCGAATGGAGACTAGAATGGAAGCCGGAAATGGCGCCACCTTCCACAGAACCCATGACTGCAACGCAACAGACGAAGCTGATGGGGTGAACCAGACTAAGGCCAAGCCTTTGGAACCAGAGTATGGAGGTGACACCAGCAGGAGAAGCTGCTCATCGATCTGGAGGGAGCAGCGTTGCAAATGACGCAAGGATGAACAAATGAAACCCTAAGTACCCCTGCTATCGGGGTAACTCAATACACACCGTCCGATTATCAGGCTCCATCCTAGCCGTCTAAACTCTGTGGAAATCCCGAGGAGGCTGCGGAGGAGCTGTGGCATTTAATTCCACAGCTACCCAACCAAAAGATCAGCGAAGCAGATCGGGAGTGCAGATCGAGGAGACAACTGTCCAGCTCAGAGCCATAGCGAATGCCGCCAAAACCTAAGAATTACAGATGCATTTATGTATCGTGTGTTGGGTGATTAAAGAACCAAGGACCATCAAACTTTCACGTTTCCGCCAACACATAAATCTGGATTATTTCATTAATAACTTTACCATCATTCACCTTGGAAAGGAAGGAGTTACCATTTAGGTACATAGATTAAATAAATAAAAAAATTATTTACGTATTGTTTAATGTGTAGAGGGTTATGACACTATTTTAGATGTTACTTAACCAATCATATTAATTTATTTTAGATATTACCTAGCCAATCATAAATTTTTAGATAAAATATTATCACACCTAACAAGATCACCACATTTCACAATAAAGTGATCATCCTTAAGAAATATAAGAGTATAAAAAAATATTATTTTAATATTTTTATTATAATTAGATGTTTTTTGATTATATATTTATAATAAATTATTTTTTCTAAATATTGAAAACTATCGCATTTATTATAAATTTAATATTAATCTAAATCTAAATTTAGAAGAGAAAAAGCCACATTAAACTCATATAGCCACATTATCCACCTTTTCAAACCATATTCAACTGATATAGCGACCTTGTCCACCTTTTCAATATAGAAAGATTTTCCCTATCAAACCTACTGTTAGAGTTACTTTTCCCTGACAAAAGAACACTAAAAATTACACATACCGCTTTAAATATTGATTAGAAATCAACTAAGCGTTCCCATCACAGAGGGATATAAGATTTCAGTTCACTTTCTCCTTAATTAACGCTATAAACATATGTTCCACTTAATATCTTTTTAGATAGTGTATAAACATATTTTTGTACTTTGTATTTTGAGATATTGTATAAACAAATTTCCTATTTTAAGATAGTGTATGAATAAAATTCTAACAAATTATAGGTATTTCGTATAGATATCAAAATATATTAATACTTATTTTGGTTATAAGGGTTTTTAATAAATTTTCACCTTAAAAAATAAAATATTATATATAAATTTCTAAAAAAATGATAGTCTATAAGTAATGTGTATTGAAATTTAATTTCGGTCCTGAACATTTAAGTAGTAGGAATTTTTATGTTTATTTTTCGTGTAAATAATTATTAAGAAAATTGTTTCAAAATTTTTATAATTTTAATATTATAGAAAGTTAAGGAGTTTGGAATTGTATTATATTTTCTTGAAATTGAAATTTAGATGAGAATATGTTGAATATTTAAAAAAAAATTGTTTATTTTTATTAATTTTGGAGGTTATTTTGTTTTTGGAATTGATAATTTAGAAATTGGCCAAAAATTACAAGAATTTGTTTTTATTTTGAAAATGTTGATCTTCTTCAACCCAATTAAAATAAAATTAATAAAAATGAAAATACTTTT
Organism: Pinus taeda; assembly: GCA_000404065.3. Lineage (NCBI taxonomy): Eukaryota > Viridiplantae > Streptophyta > Pinopsida > Pinales > Pinaceae > Pinus > Pinus taeda. The sequence goes on along the minus strand of APFE030326376.1, from coordinate 15,909 downwards.
AGTGTTTAAGAATTATAACATCTTTATAATTTTCTTTATCCTCTAAATTTTCATTACATCGTAAGTGTATAATAAGTTATTTATTTTTAAATATAAATTAAGTTTAAAATATGAAATTAATATATAAATCTATGTACTCTAAGATATAAATATATTATATTTAATCTAATCTAAATCATATTATAGAGAAAGATAGTTATAAAAATATTAAAAGATTTGGGGGGAAAGGGGGAAATTTTTCATAGATGGATTATAAAATTGGCTTATAAATCTTTTTAATATTATTATTAATAAGCTTGCTTAAAATTCATGGACCAAACAAAATATTAAATCGAATATATAAATGTCTAACATTTTAATAATTTTAATATTAATTTGTAACTAAGAATAAATTATTTTTACAATTTTTAGATAGGAATTTAAAAAGGGAAAAAAATACTATACTTAATTATGTAAACCCAAAAACATCATTTATATATAATTATAAATAAGGCAGGCTTTTTTATTAACACTGATATTAGATTACATTAATATCAAATTCATTTTTCATATTTTTTTACAGAGAAGATAATTATAAAAAATAATTAAAAGATTATGAAAATGCATAGGATGAATTATAAAATGCTTATAAATCTCTTAATATTATTATTAATAACTTGTTTAAAATTATGACCAAACAAAATATTAAATCAATATATAAAATGTCTAACATTTAATAATTTTAATATTAATTTGTATAAAATAAATATATTTTACAATTTTTAGATTTAAATAGGGAAAAAATATATACTTAATTATTAAACCAAAACAATCATATATATAATTTATAAATAAGGCAGGCTTTTTTTATTAAACTGATATTAGATTACATAATATCAAATTCATTTTCCATATTCTTTTACAGAAAAAGATAGTTATAAAAATATTAAAAGATTTTGAAATGCATTGGATGAAGTATTAAATTGTTTATAATGTGTTTATTAAATCTCTTTATTGATTATATTAATAACTTGTTTTAAAAAATTATTGACCAAAACAAACTATTAAAATCAATATATAAAATGCCAAACATTAATAATTTTAATATAAATTTGTTATTAAAATAAATATATTTTACACTTTTAGAGTTAATAGGAAAAATATATTCTTACTTAATTATTAATCAAAACAATCATATATATAATTTTATAAATTAAGTTTTTTATTCAAACTGAATTAGATTACATTTAATATCAAATCATTTCATATTTTTTAATTAAGACTATAGTGTGTTTTATATCAAATGTCTATATCACAACATAATATATAAAAAAAACCTACCAACTAAAACTTTATTATGCAATACACTATATTACATTATAAATATATATTTCTAACTATTAAACCAAAATAATCATCCCTCTATAAATACAATTTTTCCTATTACATAATATCAATCAAAATCTTTTTGCATGTTTCCTAAATTAGAACTAAGGCCAATGACAAAAGTAATGACTTTTATCTCATAAAAAATATCATAAGTTAAAAAGGACATGGGAATATCAATCCGGCTTGGAATGACTAAATTTATTAAATGTAGACGGTTTTGTTGGTTGAAAAGCTTTTCTTTAATGCTAATGCTAAGGAGTTTTTCATATTTTTTCACTCTCACTTAACAATCATAAACATTTAATTATACAAATAAGATAATCTAATTTTCTCTATTTATTGTTTACAAATTGCGTAAAATACTAATACAATATAATTCTTCTCACTTTTATTGTTATTTCTTGTTGGGTTTTCAATAGAATTATCAATTCCATTTATAATTTACAAAAATTAAAATCCAACTTACAATAAATATATAGTATTTGTTTTTCAATTCATAATAATTGATATTTTGGGTATCTTTTATAGCATTCTATTCATTTCATTTCATAATTTGCAAAAAATTTAAATGGTTACAAATAATAAATTTATATTAATTTCTGTTTTCTTCAAATCCTAATTAAGTATTAACTTTATAAAATAAGTTAGACAACATAATATTACCATTTCATTTATGATTCTACAAAATTGTTCGAAAACAGCGACAAATAAATTATAATAATTTTGTTTTTCAAATCTAATTAAATTCAATAAGTTTATTGATAATTTTATTAAAATAAATTAAACAAAACATAATATCAAAATTTCTAGTTATTACCAAAACATTGAAAATATATCCAAAAATTTTAAACTAATACACCTAACTTAGCAAGAGTAGATATTAAAACCCCTTACATAATTGAGAAGAATATTATAAAAACACTTTATGATATATGGCTTAATTTACAAAGTATTTCACCCATATTTAATTTTTTTTTCTAATTATATATATTGAAACCAATCAAAATAGGATTTTAAATAAATAAAAAAAAAAAAAAACAAAAAATACACTGAGGGGATTCTATTGCGCAAAATATCTCACCAACCATCGCATTAATCTATACAATTACAGTAACGCGAAAAAAAGCACAGAGTGGATTCTATTGCGCAAAATATCTCACCAACCATCACATTAATCTATACAATTACAATAACCTATTTAGTTTTTAAATTTTAAATTATTAGAAAAATAATAAAAAATAGAGTTGTTGATTCTGTTGTGCAAAAATATCTCGCCAACAATCACATTAATCCATACGATTCCAATAAACTATGGAGTTTTGGAGCACGGAATGAATGCTTTGCCGTTACTAATCTGTCCTCAGCTTTTGAATGACTCTGACACGCTGAGTTACCGGCCAGTTTAGTTCTAAAATTGGAATCAGAATCAGAGTCAATCTACTTAGGTTTCTCCGAAAATTCAACAAATATGGCCTTTCCCACCTAAACTCACCTGCTTGACACTGACCATTGCAAGTACGTTAGTTTTGATATCAACTGTACTAGCCAGTTCATTGTACATCAAGAGTTTATTGTATGACCACTTTACCAGGGTAAATCCTATTTCCAACTCTACTGCATTATAAATGCAGTCTGGACATACGGTACTCACTGCATCCTCATCCATAATTTAATATGATTTTTGAAATAAAAAAACATTCGAATAGTCGCTGCGCATGGCTGTCGTCCAGCAGCCCTGCAAGGTGAATGATATCTTATTTTATTTCTTTTGGTCTCAGCGCATAAAGATGATTCTAGACAAGATGAGTTGGAAAATTGATCAAAAAATCAGTAGTCAAACTAGTGGAAGGTACACTTATTTCTGATTGTCATTATGTTACTTCCGTTGATTAATGAGTGTTATTAAAAAATATATATATATGTTTAGTTATTAGTATAGTCAGCAATGGGTCCGTTTTCACTTTTATTAGATATTTCTGCCTCTTGAGAGGTTAACAAGATTTTTTTTATACCTTCAGAAGACAGTTCTTAACTAAGAAATTGAACATACTCTAAACCTTAAATTGTAATTTTTTAATTCTTCTCATGAACTATAATTTTTAACTATTTTATTACAAATTTTGAATTTAAAAATAACTGTAATATTCTTAAAAACATGCCACCATTTAAATTGTGTAAATTTGAAAATAGAAAATTTCAATTTCTTTTCCTAACGATTCTTACATACAAAACAACTACCTCCATGAACAAATTAAACTCAAATAACTATGTCTAGCGACATGTATGCAGCGTCTACAAGGTTAAATTGTACATCTAGGACCGTCATTCACCCAAAGTTCATCCACAACCATCTTTACTCCTGCTATGTAGAATTTAATGCTTTGATGGGTAGACTAAAAGCTGTTGGATTTGAACGTGATGGGTAGTATAAAAGTTGTTGGATTTTGATTAAATTATTGTCTGCATTGTGAAAAGATAGATTCATTTTCTATTGTAAAGTTGGAATTTTAAAACAGACTTATTATCCAATTTTACAGTTTTTACTATAATTACCAATTTCAATTTCAAATTAATATTTACAATAAAAATTCAGATGAAAAATTTTCAATTCCAAAAAATTAAATGACATATATCTTAAAAAATTAAATAATAAAATTTTCATATTTTATATATATAATGGTTATATACAGAAATAGTAAATACATATCATTTTCCTTCTTATTTTTATATTTAAATAATCTATAAATTTATACTATACAATTTCAGTATATTATATATTTCTCACTTCTTCTTATCAATTGTCAATTCTTTCTTCCGGCTTTAAGGCACTTGGCCAGGTCATTCAAGAGTATGAAACTGGTAATACATTTTATTCTTTTCCTTCTTATTTTTCATATTTAAATAGTTTATATTTATAAATACTATAACAATTTCAGACTATATATATAAATCTTTATTCCTTCTTAATTCAATTTGCAATTCTTTCTTCGGCTTTAGGCACTTGCCAGGCATTCAAAGTATGAAAGAGTTAATATATATATAATATATACACCTTTAAAATTGTCTTTACAATTTAATAAGAACCAATTCTTAATTTTTATAAATTATATTTGATAAACAAATCACCTGATAACAAATAATTTTGTTATCACATTCCAAATTCCATGCCTCCGATTAAAGAAATATATTTGGAGTTCACCATTCTTAAATTAAATTTTTATAAACTGTATTTGATAAACAAATCACCAAATAACAAATAATTTTGTCATCACATTCCAAATTCCATCCCCCATTATGGAAATATGTTTGCCTTCAATTTATGCACTCGTCAGTTGATTCTATTCCATCCCTACCAGTAGGGAAATATACTTACCTTCAATTTATGCACTCCTCAATTGATTGACTAAGGGTGTTGTTCCAAAAGATAGCTGTTTGGGGTTAACTATGCCAATATATGCTTGAGCACGGGAAAATGGACTGTGATTCCTGAAAATTTTCGCCCACTGAAAGGATTCAGAAGTATTAATATTTGGAAAGGAAGTCCAAGTGGTCCCTCATCCATTTTTCCCTCATGTGGTGTGTCATGGATTGACTACTTTTTTATTTTCATGTGGTGTGTAATGGATTGACAACGCCGTGATGGCCGTGCGAGTACTATGATTCGTGAATAATTCGTGGAGTAATTTGCACGTCGCGCATTTCCGCCTCCTCCTCGTGAGCCGTATTGTTACCATTATGTCCAGTGTACATTTCAGGACACGAACACTGTTCCTCGGGGCTGGCGCGTGCAATGAATCTAGGGTTTCCTAGGTAACAAGTCTAAATATAAATAAATATGGTGTGTAAAATTATACATAGTCGGTGGATAGTTACAATAGCTGACCGAACTGAACTCCTGTTAGCTAGAAAATAATACGAGCTGTAAATAGTAAGATGCAATTGGATCTATAGGGTTCCAAATGATCTGCGGTGAGGGTAAGCGCAAGCTCTGCAGAGATACCTTGTCTGTCTCTAGCAAGTCCTAATATGTCCCTGGGAGAAAGTTGGGACATATACATGTAACTACAGGTAAAAATAATTCCTTTCTATTTCTGAAGTTGCTATTGCTGAGATTGGACAAGAGAAGAGTTGTCAAGTTAAAGTAAGTAATCGAATGCCATTCGTTTGTCTGGATCGGTTGATTATGTCTCCAGGTTTTAGATAAGAACAACTGTCTTTTAATGGAAATTATTTATTTCAGGTTTTAATGGAAATTATTTATTTCAGGTTTTGGATAAGAACAGCTGTTTTTTTAATGGAAATTATTTATTTTAAGTTTTGCAAATTTTAGTGGCATATTTTTTTAGTTAAATTTATCTAGAATCCAACATAAATTTGTTTAAATCATAGATTTGAAAACTCTGCGCAATTTGAATGAATACTGTAAGAGTTTCTAGTCAAACTAAATCTATTTATGTATTAAAAAATAAATTTAAATAAAAAACAACATTATTTAACTGGAATAGTGAAAAAGCTTCAAAACACAAAATAGTTAGACACAGCCTCTTTTAAAATAGCTGGATTGGTGGTATCACAGAAAAGGGAGACAAAATGGATAGATGGGATGGTTTAGACACATGCAGAACGCCATGTGCTTCGGGTAACAAGGATAGGCATAGTAAAGTGTTGACATCAAAAGGAGTAAGGGATCGAAGAATAAGATTATCACCAGAAACGGCCACTAAGTTTTATGAGGTGCATCACAGGCTTGGCTTCGACCACCCTACCAAATCAGTGGAATGGCTTCTGCAACAGTCCCACTCTGCAATCGATGGGTTACCTGAACTCTTTCATTTTCACGACTATCTACACGATTCGGAAACGGGTGCCGCCGACGGGTTGGACCAGACGAATCCCTGCCTGGACACCAGTGATTTCGTATTGGAATGGGAGGACGGGAATCAATGGCCTTTCTCTTCTATTGATCCTAAGTTGCAAAGTACAGAATATTTTTGCAGGGCGGAGAAACAAGCAGATAATCAGGAGGCGCCTCCGAGATTGAGCCCATACTACGGAGAAAGCGCCAGTTCGCTCGCGAAGACCAATGTCTATATTGATTCCGGATCGATAACAACCAGTGCTGTCGGATTGATGAATGCCAAAGAAAAACTTGAGCGCAGGGCCACAGCAAGGGAGAGGGCCCGCGAGAGAACGAAGGAAAAAAATAATTGCAGTCGAACCCTAAAACTGCCCAGCCTCGATATGGCCGAGCACTTCACGGTTGAAACGAACCAACCCAATCTAATTCTGGAGAGCGGGATTTCTGAATGTTGTGAAAGCGTGGGAGATAACGTGCAGTCTCATGGTTTAGGTTTTCCGGTCGACAACACTACGTGATCTCAGAACGGTTGGTTCCACGATCCTCAAAAAGGTTGTAATGTTTCCAGCAGTTTTGAAAGGCAGAGTTTGCTCCAAAGCTTTCCGGAATATCTTCTGGGAACTTCCATTCCCATCAGCAGGCCGAGCCACAATTCTAGAATCTCATGTCTCAACTTCAGAGATCATCTCCTTGCAGATTTTCCCTTTCCATATTCCACAAACTCTGACCATACTAATGATAAAAAGCCATTTATGTTTCCAATCGAAGAGTAATATAGATTCTACATTTTCTTGAGAGCGTTAATTTTCATGTCTAGTCTCATCTATTAGATGTTATAGTCAGTTTGAGTTCATGTTATAGTCAGTTTTAGTTGATGTTATAGTTAATTTGAGTTGAGTTTATGATGGAGATCTAGTTGAATCTTATTCGAGTCATTTATCACTGACTTTCCATTATCTTTTATGTAATCTATTTAGTTGTTAGTTTATGACAATAGATAGTTAATTCTATTTTCAGTTTTGTGTTTATTCTAGTTTATGTTTTCAGCCTCTGCAATCCTGGTCACATTTCAATTGTTTGATCTTGTAAGGTTGATAGTTATATCCAGGTAAACTTTTTATGCCATATGTTTTTTATGGGCACAATTTGAGTGGTTAAGAATATGGATTTCTTTTTATGCAGCCAAATAATTGAGGAGAAGTGGGTTTTTTGTTTTACAAACAAAGAGTTTCATATACCAATTTAGTATTTAGCTTGAATTTTAAAATTGGATAATAATAAAAATAATATATTTTGACAAACAAAGAGTTTCATACACCAAAACAAAAAGTTTCATACACCAATTTAGTATCTAGCTTGAATCTTAAAATTGGATAATAATAAAAATAATATATTTTGACAAAAATCTCAATGATGGTTAATGGGCACAATTTGAGTGGTTAAGAATATGGATTTCTTTTTATGCAGCCAAATAATTGAGGAGAAGTGGGTTTTTTGTTTTACAAACAAAGAGTTTCATATACCAATTTAGTATTTAGCTTGAATTTTAAAATTGGATAATAATAAAAATAATATATTTTGACAAACAAAGAGTTTCATACACCAAAACAAAAAGTTTCATACACCAATTTAGTATCTAGCTTGAATCTTAAAATTGGATAATAATAAAAATAATATATTTTGACAAAAATCTCAATGATAGTTAGAAGATATTGAAGAATTTCCAAACACTATAGAAAAAAAATATCATATTAAAAAATATTTAGAAGATATTGAAGAATTTCCAAACACTATAGAAAAAAAATATCATATTAAAAAATATTTGTTTATTTCTTGAAGCAGAGATTGGAATGTAGAAAGGTTAGAATCGTTTTTCGAACGACAAAGTATCCCCGGGAAAAAATATTTTCTCAAAAACACTGGTTATTTATTGAACCAAAGTTTGAATATGTAATTGTTAGGTCTCCATAAAGATGGGCCAACTATTATTTGCAAACACCACAGCATTGGAAGATGTGCGTATTTTCTAAACTCGGACGTTTGACATTATTCAAAAGTATGAGGGGTAGAGTTGAACTCTTAAAGCAGAAGTTTGATGTCTTTTAAGCCCTCCATGGTTTCTGAGAAGATTTGATTGGATTTATTTTTGCAAACAGTATGGTATCACCAAAATGTAAAGAAATTTTAGTCAAATATTACTTTGCTTCTCGGAAGAGAAGTTTGGCGTCTTTTAACGATTTCAAAGTTTGAAAACTGCATTTGAAACTCTTACCCACAAACACAATTTGTGATTGTTTTAAAAGCTTCAAAATACGGTTATATTGCAGCAAAATTTCACACAAACTGCATCGAAATAAAAATAGGTACAGATCAACATGGTAGCAAAACCAAGGTTGGATATTCAGAAGAACTGTAGGGCCGAAAACCCAGAGCCATAGCGTAATTGCCCAGTAGGTAAAAATGATAGTTGAAAAATGGGCTGGGACATTTAAAAGCACGCCACAGAGTTTGGAAGATGAAGCAGAATAGTAATAGGTGTATACAGTTAATATCTTTCTAGATCAGTATAGAATAAATTGATATGTTTTTCGTAGAGTTGTAGAGTTTTATATTGTTTCTCATAATTTATTATTGAATTTTCCATTTAGCGAGGATTCTCTTTACATATTTTCATTCACTTTTGGGTAGTTAATTTGTAAACAATATAAATTGATATATATTTCGTAGAGTTGTAAAGTTTTATATGGTTTCTCATAATTTATTATTGAATTTTCTATTTAGAGAGGATTTTCTTTACATATTTTCATTCACTTTTGGGTTGTCAATTTGTAAACAATATGTTATGTAAAATATTACGAGAATTTTAATTCGAGTTTTTAATTACTTAACCTTTTAGATTTGCTCTAGGCATTAATCTGTATTTAGGTTAGAGATGTTGTGGTGATACACTTCAAAGGCACAAGAATACAAGACAGCCCAATTACCATTACCAATTCCCCTGAAATTATAATAGAGATCCTTTTATTTTGTTTATGTAATCCATGTTTATTGCACACATTTTTGAAATTTTCAAGACCTTAGAGTCTGTTTCAGATATTTGGATGCATTTTCAAGACCTTAGAGTCTGTTTCAGATATTTGGATGCATTTTCTTAGTTGTCTGAGTCTGCAAATTGCGATAATGTTCAAGTCGAGAAAAATAATTGTGATGTATGGGTTTAGCAGGATGTGCAGTCCATTCTCTGAAATGTGTGTTTCACATACATATAAGCGTCATCATTGATATCCAGTAGGATGTTGGTGGGGATGGAACTATCTTATTAAAAAAGCCTCGACCTCCTTCGTTTTCTTAGATATTTATTATACTATTTTTAATATTGTGCTTTTTCCTGTGATATGAATGCCTTTCTCAACACAGGTAGAACCAGGAAGCAGTGCTCATGGTTTCCATGCTAATTTTTAAAATTTCCTTCTGGAAGTAGGACCCCAAAGCAACGCACATGTTTTGAGTCTTTTACCTGTGTGAAGTATATTCACCTACACACAGTTGGTCTGTAGCCTTGATTTCTTAAGCAGTCTATAATATTTATCATAATAATTTTTAACTATTTCTAATAATGAGAAAACCTAGATAAAACCTAGTGGAAGATCATAGCTACCAGAAAGCTACCAGAAGTATATTTAATGTATACCAATTTTATAAACTAGCACAACCACATTTACTAATGTGGTTGATATACACATATATGCATGTATCAACCACATTAATAATTATTATGTTTATTTTGTTAAGGGCCAATATTTCTAATTATTAATAACTATATAAATAATAATAACCCTATTATTAGATATTTATATATTTATGATTATTATATTAATATTATATTATATATTAAAATAATATTAACTTAATCTATATTAAAAATTTAATTAACCATATAATCTTAATAAAAAAATAATTTTAGTAAATATGGTTGATATAAATATAAGGCTTCATTTGTATCTATTCCACAAAACGGTTAACAATAATAATAATTTATTATTATTTTGTCTTTATAAAATTTAATTTAATAATTACTTATTTGATTAAAAAAAATTAATATATTTTTAAGAAAAATATAAATTTTTATAATTTATAAATTATATTAGTTTATGATGATAATAATAATAATGTTGTTAATAGTAATTTATTAATGTTAATTATTAATTAATATTTAATTAAATAATTATTATTAAATAATAATAAAAATTTCTTAATTAAATATTACTAAATAATAATAATATTAAACCCTAGGAATGTGAACCCTTAGATCAAGAAATCCAAGGTACTGATATTATAAACCAATGGGAATAATAAAATCCACTGGATAAAAATTATAAATGCAATGTATATAAACCCTAACATAAATATTATAACCCTAAAATGAACATGGTTGATGGTGGTTGATTCCCATATAAAGAAAATCCTTGTCACAATGCAACATTGGACCATGCTTAAACTTGGTTGAACATGATTGGTTCTCATATCGAGACAATCTTTGTCAAAAAAACTTGGTTGAACATGATTGGTTCTCATATCGAGACAATCTTTGTCAAAACACGATGTTAGACGATGGTTGACCATGGCTCATTTCCATATTGAGACAATCTTTGTGGCAATGCAACATTTGACCATGGTAAACCCAGGGGTCTATAAAGCTAAGGGAATAATATTAAACCCTAGGAATATGGACCCTTAGATTAAGAAACCCAAGGGGTTGATATTATAAACCCAAGGGAATAATAAACCAAGGGGATAAAAATTATAAAACCAAGGTATATAAACATAACATAAATATTATAAACCCTAACACAATATTAATCATGGGATAATATTAAACCCTAGCAATATGAACCCTTAGATTAATAAACCCAAGGGATTGATATTATGAAGCCAAGGGAACAATAAACGCAATGGATTAATACTAAAGCACCAAGTGATTATGACCCCAAGGGAATAATATTAAACCCTAGGAATATGGACCCTTAGATTAAGAAACCCAAGGGGTTGATATTATAAACCCAAGGGAATAATAAACAAAGGGGATAAAAATTATAAAACCAAGGTATATAAATATAACATAAATATTATAAACCCTAACACAATATTAATCATGGGATAATATTAAACTCTAGCAATATGAACCCTTAGATTAATAAACCCAGGGGATTGATATTATGAAGCCAAGGGAACAATAAACCCAAGCGAATAATAAACCCAATGGATTAATACTAAAACACCAAGCGATTATGACCCCAAGGGAATAATATTAAACCCTAGGAATATGGACCCTTAGATTAATAACCTCGCAAGGGGTTGATATTATAAACCCAAGGGAATAATAAACCAAGGGTATAAAAATTATAAACCCAAGGTATATAAACCTAACATAAATATTATAAACCCTAACACAATATTAATCATGGGATAATATTAAACCCCAGAAATACGAACCCTTAGATTAATAAACCCAAGGGATTGATATTATGAAGCCAAGGGAACAATAAACCCAAGCGAATAATAAACCCAAGGGATTAATACTAAAACACCAAGGGATTATGACCCCAAGGGAATAATAGTAAACCCAAGAAACTAATAGTATAAGCCCAAGGTATATAAACCTTAGGATAAATATTGTAAACACTAAAATAAACATGCTTCACCATGGTTGATTTTCATATAGAGATAGTCATTGTCGCAATGCAATGTTGAACCATGGTTGACCATGCTTAACCATGGCTGATTTTCATATCAAGACAATCTTTGTCACAATGCAACGTTCAACAATGATTGAGCATGATTGACCATGGAAAGCAATGTTTGATTATACAAACCATGGTTAACCATGTTTGACTTTACAAAACATGGTTGACCACAGTTGACTATGTGATGAGCCCCAAAATTAGTAACAATTTGGGCTCATTTGGCCTAATTTTCATTGTTCAGTCCTTGTTCAAATCCATCATTTTCTATAGTTTATGCATTATTTTTAGTATGTTTGTGTCTTTGTTATGAATAAGGGAAGTTACTTTGCCTAGGTGGTTAACACATGTCTATTTCAGGTTTTTGACATATATTGCAGCAAAGTCAACGCAATCATGAGCTATAAGGCAACCAAGCCTGAAGTGAGGACTTGAAGGAAGGGTGCCTACGACATTCAATGACCCTTCCTCGAGATTTTCACCTCCAACTCCGAGCTCCGAAGACCACCAAACCAAATCTAGAAGGCAGCCAATCAGCATTTAGAAAGGGACTGTTTGACTCACAGTTTGGCAGCCGAGTTCCATAGATTGAGGAGGCCAGCTAGGTCCCTCGTTATCTATAAATGTTGAGGCCTCAGCCTTCGCAAAAAGACTTTTTTGAAACTATTGTGTACTTTTCACCTCAGTGCTACAGCTTTATTTTGTTCCTTTGTAGCCATTTTTGGCATGACTGTTATGATTCTTTTTGGATAATGAGAAGTAGTTTGGTTTCCTATCAAATCTGAGTTTTTCATAGGAGCCAAAGCTCTCAGGGTTGGGCCCAACCTGAGAGCCTAGGACCTCCTTTCTGTATTATTGCTTTTCCTTTACGTATCACTGTTTTTTCCTTTATGCATTTGAACACATTGCTGTTAAGTAGATTTCGTTATGTTGCTGGGATAGATCACTATTTATGAATGACTTTGGCTTAGATGTTTTGGTAGGATAATAACAGCAAGATCTCCAAGGAAAAGAGATAACCACACTCCTGGTTTCACCTCAGCCTTATTGGATTTGGGGCTGGAATTGAGGAAACAGTGTTGCCTCACAAAAACACTAGTTTGCTTGTTTATGCAATCTTTTAGTGTGCTTGTTTTATTTGCAGAGATTAGTCATGGGTTTGGACATCTGAAATGTTTCTTTACATAGATGGTGTACAAGGTTTCTTCCCAAATAAAGTTGCTGCTCATTTGTATTGATTTTTGGATAGAATAGACTAGTTTAGGATTTGATCATTTGCAGGTCTTTGTTGATTTGATCAAGGCCCACCGTGCAGGGCATCTTCTTCCTTCATCCATCCTCCCAAAGCATCATCTAAGCCTCTTGTTCTTTCTTGTAGCTAAGCTGCCCTTTTTCCCATCTATCCTTTGTGTCTACGAAACCTTACCTCTTTTCTCATCATTGCCTTAGCCGTCTTCAAGCCAAGTCAGCCTTCTATTCCTTTTCACCGATCCACCCACTAGTCCTTAGGCCATTTTTAGACCCCTATCCTACCTCTAGATCCATCCATGCACCTTCCCTCACTCATCCACCTCCCAAAAACCAACTTCCAAGCATCCTGTAGAAATTCTGAAGTTTCCTGTAGAAATTCTGAAGTTTCCTGTAGAAATCCTGAAGTTTCCTGTAGAACCCCTGCAGACTTCCTGTAGAAGCTCACAAGTGAGGTTTCCTGATAGCCAAACCTTGTGAGACTCTGGGGAAGAGTGTTAGGGACTCCTTAGACCCCCTCTGAGCCTCTCTAACCACTTCCAAGCATTCCTCTTCCTTGATCCACTCCTGCACAGTGAAGCACAGTTCAAGCATATGCATGTGAAAATCGACACTTAATAAAAAAATACAAAAAGATACTTTCTAGGAAAAAAGTAGTCTAAGACATATGCATTTTCCCTTTTTGAAGTCAATGGCATCTCATTCAGTAGTTTGCATTCTCATTTTTGCATCAGTAGAACTAGCTGGTAGAATTAGGGTTTGCTTGGGTTTGCATTTCTCTTTGGCTTTCAGTTTCTTTTCGCAAGTAGATTAGCTCCCCTTTGAGTTAGCTTTCATCCATCATTTAAAAGTTTCTTCTAAGAACCTATAGAAGTTGGCTAGAGCTCCTAGCGGACTTGTGCCAGCTGACCAAGTGACAGTTGCGACAAGAGCTAGTACTTGTGCATACAGCACTGTCGCTTCCAAGTTTGTTACAAACAACCGGGTTGATAAAAGTAAAGAAGGGAGTCCCAGGAGTTGCAGCATTATTGCTGCAATACTAGTGCCCACCATCTTTTTGGCGCCGTTGCCGGGGAAGCGTCAAAGTATTGGTGATTGTTGCTATTCTTCTATTTTCTACTACAAACTTCTGCTAAGTAGTTTATTTCATTTCCATTTTGTAATTTCATTTCCGCAAAAGTAGAATAGACATTTCCTGCTTTCATAGATTAGCATTCCAAATTCCACAATTTCAATTCTGTAAGCATAGATTAGAATTTCAATTCTGCTTTCATAGATTAGCATTTCAATTATGCAAGTGTAAATTAGCATTTCAATTCCGCATTTTCCTTTCAGTAAGATAGTTAGCTACAATTCAACCTATTTTAGTTTTCCAGGTATAAGAAAAAAATACAAAAAGCAAGAAAAAGTCTTTCCATTTCATGCCTCATAGGAACAGAGATAAGACCGGCAAATTATTACCCAACACCCCCACCACATCACTGAGTCAACTTTCTCTTTTCTCTGGTGACAGTGAGCTAGAAGAACCTATAGGTGAACCTCCTGAGATATACGAAGATCCTATAGCAAAAGAAGAGTTAGAAGCCGTTTCGTCTGCAGCCATGGCTGAAAACCGAAATGGTAGAAGAGAAGATGAGAGAATAGAGGGTGCCTTTCCCATTCGAGAGACCAATGGAGACATGAAAATGAAAAACATAAGTTCCTCTGCACTACCTCATTTCCATGGTCTGACTTTTGAGGACCCTGATACCTTCTTGTTTGAGTTCGTCGTCCTTTGTCGAACTTATGACTATGCTGAGGACGAGCAAAAGCTGAAACTCTTTCCCTCTACCCTCAAGGATGTGACATTACGCTGGTTCATGGGGTTACTTGGAAACAGTATCACCACTTGGGCTCAAATGCAACAAGCTTTCAACACCAAGTACAGAGACTACTGTAGGTCCAAGGAAACTAAGGGGAAATCTTTCGGATGACCATGGGCAGTGATGAATCTTTGGAAGACTATGAGGAAAGGTTCCAACTCAGTTATAAATGAGCTAGGTGCACACTTGACCCGGAATCTCTGAAGTTGGTTCTGCTCCGAGGAGTCCCTGAAGACCTTCTAGACACCCTTAACCTACTGGCTGGAGGAGATATCTACCAACTACCTTATGAGGACATAAAGGTTGTGTTTAGAAACCATTCTAGGGTGGCCCGGAAGAGAGGTAGGGGAAGTCATCTCTCAGCTAGCACCTCTCTCTCCAAGCATGAGTTTGCTAACCAGATGGAAGATCTTAAGAGCGAAATGAGACAGAACATTTCCATGCAACTTGATACCTTCCGAATTCAGCAGAAGAAAGAAGAAGCTGAAAGGGCCTTGGCCATTTTTTTCCCTAGATGCACAAGGAAGCACCACAAGAATGAGTGCCCATTACACTCAGTAGAAGTATGTTTCGTGTGTGAGGAAGACCATCCCACCAACCAATGCCCTACCTTGCCTGGATTTAAAGCCATGTACCTAGGGACCGAGGTGGCTACTGAACCTCTCTAATTCCTCAACCAAAGGAGGCCTCATGGACCCAGACCTTATCAGCAGGGAATGCAAGGGTCATCCCAAGCTTATTACCACCCCAACCAACCTACCCATATGCCTTCTTGGGGTCCCCCTGCTCATCCTTCCTGGTCTGCACCTCCTCCATGGTCTTATCCATCTCC
>APFE030326374.1:0-18636 GCA_000404065.3 Pinus taeda | reverse complement strand
TCCCTCATCTCATGGAGGAACTCAACGCAATGGGGTCCATTGCTTCCTAAGGGGGGAGGAATGATCCAGGTGGATATTGGTGGCCACCCGCTCATTCCACTTGGATCCCCTCTAGTGCTTCTTTCAGTTTTTTCAGTTTCCTTAATTATAGCACAATTTACTATTTTTAGCAGTTTTTCGGGTCCTAAACTTCCGGAGCCGTCTTGAGGCCCTAAACGACGTTTTTTGGGAAATCTACAGCCAACGATTTTTTCATCTAAAAATTGTCTTTTTTGTCGTAGTACTCGGAGAGATCTTTCCAACGAGCTATCATGCGCATCAAACGGAGATAATACGACCAATTCGCGACCCCGGGAAGTTGATGTACCAACTTACCCAAAAACGGGGCCCACAATTTGGCGTTTCATCTTCTAGGGTCAGGTTTTGGAATGTGAAGGGTTTTCCATTGTTTCTCAACAATAAATAGGCCTTTGAGCCTCATTGTAAGATAGTTCAGATGCATGTAGCCACACATCTCTTCTCAGAGATAAGCTGTCATCGCCCTAGCTGGTTTATTTCCATTTCTAGTTGTAAGCATATTTCAGTATTTTCCATTAATGAAATGAAGTATTATTTCCGCTACATCTTTGTGTATATGGTTATATCTGTAATTTTTTGCATTTCAGTTTGAGTCTAGATCACCTCTTCAGCACTTCACAGGTACTATCAGAGGCAAAGCATGAGATAGGTGGTCCTTCTCATCAGTATGAGCACCATGAGACCATGACTAAGCCAGTATTTGTGACATATCAGAGAGGCAGTAGGCACTTATTTTCAGCAGCAAAGTGAGTGTTATCTCTACCCAGGGTGGAAGGGGCCTTGCTTCCTACATTGACTACGTAGGTACTAGACAAGGGCAAGAAGCCCATGCATAATGAGGGGCCATCAGGAGAACAGGAGGTTGACTTCATCCTCATTCAGGATGATGATGCAAAGGTGGAGAATGTCGAACTCAGGATGACCATTCAAAAGAATAACATGGAGATCCAGGACTTGTCACTCAATGTGGAAAGGGCCAAATGGATCATCAAGTATTTGGAGCAGAGAAACAAGCAGCTTGAGGACCAGCATGAGATCATGGAGCTGCAAAGCATCCGTGAAAATCGACAAGCTGCCCAGCAAAGGAGGATCCAGCTCACTACCTTAGAGCAAGAGATCAACAATGACCATGAGCCTTGGCTAGAGTGGATCAACATCCACCAGGAGAGACTACTAGAGAAGGTTGATAGAGACAAAACCATACTGAGGAGGATGGTTTATCATTACAGGGCACAGAACATGAATGCAAAGGCCCGGATAAGGAACTTGAAGGCAATAGAGCAAAGAAACAAAAGAGGCAAAAGAGAAAGATCAACTTTGAATCTTGGCTAAAGCTTCTGTGGCCCAGCATAGTGCCTCTTAGAGAACCACCAACCCAGATTTCAAGAAATTTGGGACAATTTTGGTCACATGGTAATTTTTTGGTCAAAACACAGGTTTTTTCTCCCTGTGCGTCGTGCCAATGGCGCGGCGCGTAGGATTGGGAGCTCCAAATGACAAATGGCTTGCATTTTTTGATTAATCATGCAAAATCACAACTACTGGTGCTTGGGTAAGAAATTTGGGCATTATTTGAGTCTCCATAAGGTCAAATGCACCCAAAAAATGACCTCTCTGCCCCTATTTTGACACATACGAATCAATCTTGGGAGAATGAAGATTTGGAGGGGAAAATGAGCACCGAATTCAAAAATTCCACTTCGGTCGGAAAGTAGACAGGACAGGCATTCCAACAAGAACACTTGGGCACATTTTTGACTCCTACAAGTGCCTCAAAACAGGCCACAAAGTGGCGTGGCACATATGGGAAAAAAGGCCCAATTTACCTCTGTTTCGCGAAATTTCGATTCACGACTTCTCCAAAGTGGGCCCGCTCATCTACACTTCATTTTTTTGGCACCAAAGGTGGCATTTAAAGTATTTTCACTCCAGATTGGCTTCTATCCAAGTGGCAAAGGAAGGCAAACAGTCACCCAAGCCATTTGTCATGTTTGTAACGTTGCACCTGTAGCTAATGGTTGGCTTTCCACCTCCATTTTGTAATGATTCAAGTAACTCCCCAACCCTTGGGCATTCTTTATCTTCATGGCACATTCTATATATTTTATGAAAACCATTTGTAAAGGGTTAGTTGGCTTGTAACCTCTGGGAGACTGTGGGAAAGAAACTTTGTTTCTTCATTGTATATTTTGACAGAGGATTAGTGAAAGGCAGCAGCTCTGTTTCATGAGATTCATGTGGTTGTGAGTGTAGCAAATGTGCCTCTTATGTTTCATATGTATTTAGTTATGTTTCATATTTCATTTCATATTCATCTCTAGTGAAATTTTATAAGTTAGATAAGGTAGAATTCAATTTTATTGCTCTGCCTGTGGGAAAATTTCATGTTCATTCTTCTTTCTTCTTGTTGAAAAGGATTCATGTACTTATGCCCTTTTCATTCTCCTAAGAAATCTCTCCATTCCATGTTACTTCAAACTAAATTGCTAGACTTTCCGCCTCTCTTGCTTCACGAAGTAATTTGTGCCTTTGTATTTCAACCTCTGCTCATTGCAGTTTGTTGGTCCCATACCATCCCAGAAACACAGTCATTCATAAAAATCACTTCTTGTACCCATATTCACTTACTAGCCTAAGATTAATAGTGCACTGTAAGTCATCTCAGACCATTTCGTTTATCTATTCACTGAGCGTGACTCAGAGAGAGCCCTTTCCTATTCTGGTAGGGCTAGCTACCAAATTGAGCGTGATTTGTGGTTACCCTAAATTTTTCCTTCCTTCATCCTAAGGCGGATTTAGGTGCTAACATAGTGGCGACTCCATTGGGGACTTAAATCAAATCCCCGTACTTCTTAATAATTCTAAGCTTTTGGATGATAAGTTTAGGATTGGATAGGCTGAGTAAGTTGGTTGTGTCCTTTGATTTTTCTCAATAGCACGCTGGCTTCTAGAAGATATACCAGAGCTAATCTAGATCTAGATCCTCCGCACATCTACGAAAATCCTAATTTGATTTCAAGAATTCACCATCAAGAAAGCTCTATATCTCCCATGTTCAAATCCCATTCATGCTCGGACATATTTGAGTATATTGAAGAGCTAGAGTTTGATGAGTAGTTTGAATTATCATTGTTCGAAACCAAATCTGAAAGGGCGGTTGACTCTACTGTCCACAATCCATAGTTTCTTGTAGACTTGGAGACGGAAACGGCTAACTGGTCGATTGATAACTACATAGTAGCTAAGCTTCAAACTCCAATTGCTAGCCCCTTACACACTGTGCACACTCCTCCAATACTTCTGAGGACAAATCCAACGAGAGTGATGGCTACCCATTTTGCACCTCTTGTTCTGCCCCAAGTTTTAGATGATATGCCTGCTGATTATCAAAGCAAAATCCTATGTTTTTGATGGCACTCCTAAGGGCATTACTGCTCAGCAACATGTGGACAGAATGGAAGATTTCTATTAACTTCATGAGATCGATGTGGAGAATGTGGCAATGAGACTCTTTGTACAGACATTTGCAGGTGAAGTGAGGAAATGGTTCAGAGGTTTGCTGGCTGCACGAATCACTACCTTGACTGACCTACAAAGACAATTTTTAAACCGCTGGGAAGTGAAAAAGAATCCTCTTCAAATTATGGCTGAATATGAGCAAATCAAAAGAAATGGTGGTGAGTCAGTCCAAGACTATTACATTAGATTCAATGCAGTTTACAACGAAATTCCAAATCATCTAAGGCCACTTGTGGGACTAGCCATGGTGAAGTTCCCAGACGGTTTTGATGCTGACATGGCTTATCAATTAAGAGTAAGACAACTGGGCACAATGGAAGACATGTAGAAGATAGCGGTCAACGTGGAAGAAAAGCTGCTGACCAAGAGAGCTAGACCAAAGGCAGAGAAGAAGGTCACCGTGAAGGAAGAATCTTCCTCAGTAGATCAGCTACTTCGGAAGGTAGAGAAGATGCTTGAAAGGGTAAAAATTAACAAACCATAGCCACAAGTTAGAAATCCTAACTTACGTGGCCAGCAACAACCACAATATATAATAAGACAGAGAGATCAGCGAACCCAAGAGTAGACAGCACAACAGCCAGTACAACCACCTTTGCAGCAAAATTTCATGCCTGGACCGGAATCAGATGAGGACGGGAATGTAATATGTGAAGAAAACCACCTCTTTACTCCTGATGATTTGCCTATTTATCTCACTGAGGATGAGGAGTATGCAGAGAGTTCAGCTGTACACAAAGACGTAGATTTCATTCTAGCAAATGGCACCGTCTTGGAGGAAGAACCAGATGAGTACCAAAGAGGCTATATGGGTGCTTTGTCTGCCCAACAACAACGATATTCACTTAGAAACGGAGATGTGCCGGTCAAACCAATTTAGAAAAGGAAGGATGTTGAGGCATCAAAGAATGATTCAACAGTTACACAAAGGAAAGGAAAGGAGGCAGTTGATCCAGATGGCAACAAATCACCATCAGCAGAACAATCACATCAGCAAGTTGCATCGAAAGAAAAGGGAAGGAAAGGAATCCCAGTCAAAGAGGTAGAAAATATTCCTTCTTTTAATTTGGAGAATGAGATTTCTAAATTGAAGGTATCCATCCCTTTGACTGAAATAATGAAGAACAACAGTTATAAGGACAAGTATCTAAAATGTTGAATTTGGACCCAATGTCCGACATGGTGAATGTCGAAGATGATCAACCTGAAATGATTTTTGGGCCAGCATCGAATGGTGAGACTCCTGATAGTGATGTGCCACCTTTTTATATCAGTTTAAGATTGCATGATTTTGTGTTACATAACGCCATGTTCGATTTTGGAGCTTCTCACAATCTCGTGCCCAAGGTTATCATGGACAAGCTTGGTCTAGACATCACCCGGCAATATCATGATCTCTATTCGTTTGATTCCAGCAGAGTAAGATGTATAGGACTCATCAAAGACTTGGTTGTGAGTCTGGATCAGCTCCCAATGAAGAATGTTTTGATGGATGTTGTTGTAGCAGATATTCCTCCAAGGTTTGGCATGCTTCTTTCTAGGTCTTGGGTAGCGAAATTGAAAGGGACACTATAGCTAGATTTCTCCTATGTAATTATTCTGGTGTTTGGACAAATGAGGAAATTGTATCGGAAACAAAAAAAGAAATACATGATCACAAGAAAGGAGAAACCAATAAATCATCCAATTAATTATGTACATACATATTTAGAGTCTTTTATTTTTTATTCAGATAGTTTCAATGATATAGATAGTCAGTTAGTAGAAGCAGATGATATTCCAGAAATAACATAAAATTTCAGAGGAGTTTTAAAGAAAGAAGAACAAGAACAACAGAACACCATTGGGCAATCAGCTGAAAGTAATGGACAACAAGCAGACAAGGCACAACAAATAGATTTTCAACACTTGCAAGAGGAGGAAGAAGGTTTGTGTACCATGGAATTCGATGGAGAAATGGGAAATGATGGCACTGGAATTGGAATTTGGGTATGAAGTCCTTTCTCCCCCTCGAACAAAGTCCCTAGTAACGTGCGGGTATGCTCTTACAAGTTGGCTTTTGATTGTTCGAACAATGAAGCTGAGTATGAAGCTCTGATTGTTGGCCTAAAGATTCTAAGCAAGCTAAATGCTAAGAGGATTTCAATATATGGTGACTCCGAAATGGTTATCAAGCAGGTCAGAGGCAAATATCAAGAAAAGCATTCTAGGATGCAGGCTTACCATAATGCAGTTCTAGACATACTAAAATTATTTTCAGAATACACCTTGACATGTGTGCCTCGTATACAAAATAGTATTGTTGATGCTCTTGCCAAGGCAGCAAGTAGTTTGAAGATCCCAATGAACTCCAGCAATAAATTTGAAATCCATGTCAAGCATCGTCCAACCATTCCAGACAATCAGAGATGTTGGCAAGTGTTCCAAGATGATGAGGAGATTGAGGATTTTCTGCAAAATAAAGGCAAGTTCAAAGAGACCTCAATTAATGTATAAAATGACAATGATAAAGTTAATAGTACAGATGAGGTGGAGATCAATGAAATGGACGTATTGCAGCTGAAGAATAACGTTATTCCCAAAGGCTTGATACCTCTAGAAGAACTCTTTGATCAAGATGATGTAGCTCACAGGCCAACATTGCAGTCAACAGAGAAGGGTGTGGAAGAGGTCAATATCGGAACAACTGCTGATCCTAAACTGGTAAAATTGTCGAAAGCATTGCCACCAAAGATCAAGGACAAATATATCAGTTTGATGTCTTCATTTGCAGATGTGTTTGCTTGGGATTATTCTAACTTAAAGACATATGACACCAATATAATTCAG
This sequence comes from Pinus taeda, assembly GCA_000404065.3. Lineage (NCBI taxonomy): Eukaryota > Viridiplantae > Streptophyta > Pinopsida > Pinales > Pinaceae > Pinus > Pinus taeda. The sequence goes on along the minus strand of APFE030326374.1, from coordinate 12,210 downwards.
CACACTATACCCATCAAGCCCAATCAGAAACCATTCAGATAGAAGTTCAGGAGGCTAAATCCAAAGTTGCTGCCATTTATTGAAAAGGAGATAAATAGGTTGTACAAATCAAGCATCATTGTGCCCATCAGATTTTCAGATTGGATCTCTAATTTGGTGCCCGTATGAAAGAAGACAGGTGAAATTTGCTTATGCATTCATTTTAGAAATCTCAATAAAGTTTCATTGAAGGAAAACTATCCACTGCCCAAAATGGACCATATACTTCAGTGAGTAGTGGGAGCATCTCGTATGTCACTGCTTGATGGTTATTCCAGATATAACCAAGTTTCTATCCATGAAGATGACCGAGACAAGACAGTGTTCACCACTCCATAGGGAACCTTTCATTACGCTAAAATGCCTTTCCATTTGAGGAATGCGGGTGCCGCATTTCAGTGGGCAATGGACTTGGCCTTTGCAAATGAGAAGGATGTCTTTTTGGTGGTGTACTTGGATGATTTGACAATGTTTTCCAAATCTGATGAAGCGCACATGTACCATCTTAAAACTGTCTTCCAAAAGTGCATAAAATATGGCTTGTCGCTGAATCCGAAGAAGAGCCTGTTGGCCATGGAGGAAGGCAAACTACTTGGGCACATTATCTCAAAAGATGGCATTCGTATTGATACAACATGTGTGCAAGCAATTCAGCAAATCGATTTTCCCTGGAATAAAAAAGAGATACAATCATTCAATGGTAAGATGATTTTTCTACGTCGCTTTGTACCCAATATTGTTGAACACCTAAGAGAGATGACAAACATGCTTAAGAAGGACAGCCAAGTGAAATGGACGGAGGAGGCTGTAAAATCTTTCAATTTGGTCAAATTGGCTCTTTCCTCAGCTCTAGCTCCAGTCAACCCGGACTACACTCAGGATTTCATATTGTTTTCATTTGCTTCAGAGCATACTATGGCAACGGTGTTATTACAGAAAAGAGATGATCATGAAAGACCCATTGCATTCTTCAGCGGAGCTATAAGAGATGCAGCCTTAAAGTACAACATCATTGAGAAGCAAGCCCTTGCACTTGTGAAGGCATTGAAATATTTCCGGGTATATATTCTACATTCTCATATTTTGGCATATGTTCTTAATGTTGTTGTCAAATATGTTTTAGTGCAGACCGATCTGGAAGGAAGACGAGGCAAGTGGATTGCAGCCTTGCTGGAATATGATGTGGAAATAAAGCCCACAAAGCTGGTGAAAGGATAGAGATTGGGAAAGTTAATGTCCGAATCAAACTTGCATGTCTTGGACATAAATCTGATTGTTGCTATGTCCGATGAAAATGAGGAAGAATCGTCAATTCAGGTATCTGAAATGTTTGCTCTTTCTCCATGGTATTCAGATATCATATATGTGCTTAAGAATTTGTCACCACTGCCCGGCATGACTAGAAACAAAGCGAGAACACTCAAGTTGAAGGCTGACAAGCTTTTCATTCTAAATCCTGCATTGTATTGGAAATATCCCGGTGGCGTTTTGTTAAATTTTTTGGTGGAAAAGGAAGCAAAGAAAGTCATGGAGGACTGCCACCAAGGAGACTGTGGTGGTCACCTTTTCTGGAAGTCAACAGGAAATAAAATTATGAGAGTAGGGTACTATTGGCCGACATTGTTTGCTGATGTATATAAGATGGTCAAGTGCTGTCATAAGTGTCAGATTTTCGAAGGAAAGTAGAAGTTACAACCTCTACCACTCAAGCCCATAGAGGTGAGTGCACCTTTCCAGAAATGGGGATTGGATTTCATTGGTGAAATTCATCTCACTTCTTCCGGTCAGCATAGATGGATCCTCACAGCGATAGATTACTTCATGAAATGGATTGAAGCAATTTCCACTAGACAAGCTACTGATGCGGTCATCATTTCATTCCTTGAGAATAACATCTTGTCTCGCTTTGGTTGCCCGAATAAGCTAACCGCTGATAACACAACATCTTTCAAAACAAAAAGGATGGTATATTTTTGTCATAAATATCACATCATTTTGGGTCACTCAACTGCCTATCATCTGCAAGGCAATAGATTGGCAGAGTCTTTGAACAAATCATTGGTCAACATCATCAAGAAGCTACTGGAAATAAAAAAGAAGAGCTGGCATAAGAGCTTCGTCAATGCACTTTGGGCAGATCGGGTCAGTCAGAAGAAATCCATTGGTACATCACCTTTCGAGCTTGTTTATGGAGTTGATACAGTATTTCCTACCTCTCTCGCTGCCATGGTAGTCAAACTTCTTCAGGAGGCTGGTAGTGAAGAAGACCCCATGCAAAGAAGGTTGAATCAAATGGTCCACTTGCAACAGACCAGAGAAGAAGTTTTCAAGAACACATCCAAATTGCAGGAGAAAATCAAGAAAATTTATGACAGAAAGGGAAAGGTGGACAAATTTCAGGTGGATGATGTGGTGCTGAAGTGGGATGCAAGGAATGAGGAGAAAGGCAAGAACGGTAAGTTCGAGAATATTTGGAAGGGTGCTTTCAAGATTGTAGTATATCAGGGTCAGAATTCCTTTCTTCTGAAGGAAATGAACGGGGAAGATTGTCTAGGAGGGAAAATCAATGGTCGGCTGCTCAAGTGGTACCATTTCTGAGTTATTAACGTTGCTTCCACTTTCACTGTAAATACCATTTTATTTCAGTTCGTTAGAGTTTGTCAAGTTAGTCTTCAAGTCATTTAAATGTCAAGTTTGAGTTAGTTTTTTGGTCCTTTCAGTTTCATAAATGAGTCAGAGTCCTATGTTGTTTGTCAAAATAATGACTCCATAGCCAAATCAACGAAGGCACTATCTAGCTCTTCCATAGATCTGTTGTTCTTCGCACCTCCAAGGAGCTACCACCCCCCATTGGAGCCAATGTTAGAGTTGGTCTGGTTAGTCCTCCGTCAGAGTTCAAAACTCTTTATGCATTTCATTTTTAGGTGTCTCGCTCCATTCACCCAGCTGCATTCCACTAGGGGCATGCCATAATCTGACGGAAAAGGTCATGCTATTCATTTCCCCTCATGTCTGGCTTAGGTCTTGTGTCAATGACCACTAAAGTCCATGACATTCAAGGTCTGGTCCTTTAAAGGACAAAGGTCATTTTTCGATAGTTAGGTCTAGGGATTCATCAATGTGGTTTTCAAACATGTCCAGTAAAGCCATGCAGGCCAGAGTGAGGCCCTTACATAGCTATGATTCAGAGATTTTCATCGTCATGTGGATAGACTTCGACTGTTCTTCAAAACTCTGTTTTGAAGAAAATTCAAACAATGTCATTACTGATAAAATTTTCAAAAAAGTCATCAGTTGATTTCTTCAGATGCAAGCATGGTTTCCATGGCCAAATTTCCTATCGTGCAATCCCTGCAAAGAGTGCCGAAAATTTCATCATTTGAACTAAAATTTCAAAGGGAAAGTGAAAATCAGTGTGCTTTAAAGTCAGTGAAAAAGTGTCAAAACCTAACATTAGAAAAATCAATTTCTGGAGAGGAAGAAATTTAATCCATCACTTCCAAGTCTTTATATACAAGTTTTCCCCAAAATCAAAGTCATAGTGCTAATCAAAGCCATTGGGAGACATTACAAAGTGATTAGGAGTGCATCGTGCGTGTTTGGAGCAAGTTTGGAGGCAGTTCTCAGGGTGCGGCACATATACATAGGGGCGCGGTGCACACAAATGGCGCGGCACACACAGAGCCAACCCTCGGTGTATTTTTTCAACGGGCACGGCACACACCCAGGGCATAGCGCACACCCATAAAGGGCCAAAACAGTGCCAAATCACTTCAAATTTTTTGTGAAGCCCATCAAATTAAGAGGTAGGCTCTATGACATGACTCGTTCATCAAAATTTATAAATAATATGGTGGTTTATGGTGATGTTTGAATGCAAAAAAACTCATAAAATTAACCACAAGAAAACACCAAAAACCATGGTGGCTAGGGTTGCAAAAGTGTGGTGTTAGTGCCAAGGTTCCATTTCACTCATTTTTCCCTCACCTACCATTTTTCCCTATCCTCCCTTTCTCATTTTTCCTATTATCCCTACCCTAAAACACTACCAAACCCTATTCCCTTTCCCCTACTCCTATTTGTCAACATAAAACCCCAAAACCCTACACTATCAAATACCCAAACCCCCTACATATCCCTAAACAAACTTCTCCACATAAACCCCTACTCCCATCATATTACTCCCTCCTAATAGTCCCTTTTTCATTGTTTCCCTTGGTGACGGATATCACAAGAGCACCTAGCTTCACACCATCATCAAAGGGCAGCCTGAGTACAGTACACATAACAGTCATGGCATCACAACATTCATCAGAGTATGAGATGGAGACACAAAGTGACTCATCCTCAAAAGAGCAGGCTCCCAGGAGACATCACAAGAGTGGCAAGCATGTGAGGGATGAACCCACTACCCTCACTGAATTACAAGCATGCCCTCTTGCCATCTCATGTTTTGAGTACCTAGCATGTTTTGAATTTTGTCAAAGGGTGGCTAATGTTAGAGTTCACCATGAGTTGGCCCATCTTTTTTTGCTTCACCTACATGGAGGTCAGTCTATCTTGGCTGGGGTCACCTTCACATTAACACCTGAAACTATCTCAGTGGCAACAGGCATACCAAATGTTGGAGAATAGTGGCATAAGAAGAAAAAGGTGGATAGGCAACACCATGAGCGTTACATTAAGGACAAATTCTTGAGTCAGCTCACAAGAGTCTTCCCATTCAGATACTTGGAAGATGAGTATGCTCCACTCATGAAATTGATCATGAAGTACTTTAGCTGTGAGGGGAGGTTCTCTCGACTATATGCCTATCACATCAGGTTGCTCATGCACTTTACTAGGGTGCATATGATGAACCTCCCATTTTTCATTTGTAGGAACATAGAGAGAATGAACACCTTCATGCAACATAATACCCCTCAACAACAACTTAACAGTGTTTATCACTTTGCTCTTATCCAGATTTTGGTGGATCATTAGTTGGGATTGCAGGGAATTGCTTGGGAGGACTTCATCTCCCATGACCTCTTCAGCACTTCACAGGTACTATCAGAGGCAGAGCATGAGATAGGTGGTCCTTCTCATCAGTATGAGTACCATGAGACCACAACTATGCCAGTATTCGTGACATATCAGAGAGGTAGTAGGCACTTATTTGCAGCAGAAAAGCGAGTGTTATGTCTACCCGGGGTGGAATGGGCCTCGCTTCCGGCATCGAATACACAAGTACAGGACAAGGACAAGAAGCCCATGCATGATGAGGGGCCATCAGGAGAACAGGAGGCTGACTTCATCCTCATTCAGGATGATGATGCAGAGGTGGAGAATGCCAAACTTAGGATGACCATTCAAGAGCAGAACACAGAGATCCAAGACTTGTCACTCAATGTGGAGAGGGCCGAATGGATCATCAAGCATTTGGAGCAGAGAAACAAGCAGCTTTACGACCAACATGAGATCATGGAGCTGCAAAGCATTCGTGAAAATCGAAAAGCTGCCCAGCAAAGGAGGATCGAGCTCACTACCTTAGAGCAAGAGATCAACAATGACCGTGAGTCCTGGCTAGAGCAGATCACATCCACTGGGAGAGACTGCTAGAGAAGGCTGACAGAGACAAAACCATACTGAGGAGGATGGTTTATCATTACAGGGCATGGAACATGAGTGCAAAGGCCCGGATAAGGAACTTGAAGGAAAAATTGAGCAAAGCAACAAAAGGCGCAAAAGAGAAAGATCGGCTTCGAATATTGGCTGAAGCTTTCGTGGCCCAGCATAATGTCTCTTAGAGAACCTCTAGTCCAAATTTCAAGAAATTTGGGACAATTTTTGTCACATGGTAAATTTTTGGTCAAAACACAGGTTCAGTGGCGCGGCGCGTAGGATTGGGAGCTCCAAATGACAAATGGCTTGCAATTTTGGATTTAGCATGCAAACTCACGACTACTGGTGCTTGGGCAATAAATTTGGGCATGATTTGAATCTCCATGAGGTCAAAAACACCCAAAAAATGACTTTTCTGCCCCTATTTTGACACATAGGAAGCAGTCTTGGGAGAATGAATATTTGGAGGGGAAAATGAGAACCAAATTAAAACATTCCACTTGGGTTGGAAAGTAGAGAGGATAGGATTTCCAAAAAGCACACTTGGGCACATTTTTCACTCCTGAAAGTGCCTCAAAACAGGCCCCAAAGTGGCGCGGTGCATATAGAAAATGGCACGACGCATGTAAGAAAAAAGGCCCAATTTACCTCTATTTCGCGAAATTTTGATTCGAGACTTCTCCAAAGTGGGCTCGCTCATCTACACTTCACTTTTTTGGCACCAAATTTGGCATTTAAAGTATTTTCACTCCAGATTGGCTTCTATCCAAGTGGTAAAGGAAGGCAAACAGTCACCCAAGCCATTTGTCATGTTTGTAACGCTGCACCTGTAGCTAATGGTTGGCTTTCCACCTTCATTTCGTAATTATTAGAGTAACTCCCCAACCCTTGGGCGTTCTATCTCTTCATGGCACATTCTATATATTGTATGCAAACCATTTTCAAAGGGTTGGTTGGTTTGTAACTTTTGGGAGACCGTGGGAAAGAAACTCTGTTTCTTCATTGTATATTTTGATAGAGGATTAATGAAAGGAAGCAACTCTATTTCATGAGATTCATGTGGTTGTGAGTGTAGAAAATGTGTCTCTTATGTTTCATATGTATTTCGTTATGTTTCATATTTCATTTCATATTCATCTCCAGTGAACTTTTCTAAGTTAGATAAGGTAGAATTCAATTTTATTGCTCTGCCTGTGGGAAAATTTCATGTTCACTTTTCTTTCATCTTGTTGAAAAGGATTCATGTACTTATGCCCTTTTCACTCTCCTAAGAAATCTCTCCATTCCATGTTACTTCAAACTAAATTGCTAGACTTTCCGCATGTCTTGCCTCACGAAGTAATCTATGCCTTTGTATTTCATTCTCTACTCATTGCGGTTTGTTGGTCCCATACCATCCCAGAAACACAGTCATTCATAAAAATCACTTCTTGTATCCATATTCACTTACTAGCCTAAGATCAATATTGCACTGTAAGTCATCTAAGACCATTTCATTTATCTATTCACTGAGTGTGACTCGGAGAGAGCCCTCTCTTGTTCTGGTAGGGCTGGCTACCAGACTGAGCGTGGTTTGTGGTTATCCTGAATTTTTCCTTCCTTCAGCCTAAGGCGGATTTAGGTGCTAACACCACCCATGGAATTTACCCATGGTATTGTAACCGAAAAAGGCTATAAGTAACAGGTCGCATTTTGTAAAAGGACAGATTGTCCACCACAATGTAGTCCTTACAATTACTATATGTTTGAATAAAAAATTTCTTTTTGGTTTTATTTACTGGGTTGTTCTCCTCTTTCCTTCTGGCATTTCATATTTTTATATCTTGAGACCTCCCCACCAAGATCCATTTAATTTTTTTTAGATGTTGGGGACCTCCCCCCAAAATCTAGACCACCTCTTGAAGACCATATGAGACTTGGTTGTAGAAATTCACTGTAAATACTGGTGTGATTTCATAATAAGACTCCATAGCCCAATGACAAGGCACTGAAATTACAAAAATTTCTTAGAGCCTCGTAGGGAGAGCTCTATCCCCTATGTAGCCAATGTTAGCACAGTTATAGGCTAAGTCATGAGTAGGTTTTGAAATTTTTATTTTTTAAGATAATTTTTGTAAATTTCAAAAAAACTTCATGCACTATGGAAATTTCTAGTAACATCCGATTTTCTCGTTTAGATAGTCTCCCCTATTTTTCAGACAGTCTTTTCGTTATTATTTTATTTCTTGTTTTCTTTAAAAAAAATCCGATGTTACTGAAATTTCCGGTAGCGTTTCATGTTTCAAAAAAAGGCTGAAAATGCAATAGTTTTCGATTGTCTACGTCTCATAACGGCAGAATATATAATCCAAATCATGAGATTCCGTGACTGGATAGGTCACAAACTCCAAGTCAAGTCAAGCGGTAGTCGTTAATCATTTTGGTTGATCGTGTTTGCTAAGTGTCAGTCACAGCCATAGCCAAACATTTTCTACCCCACCCATCTTAAATAACTCGTGTTTCCCAAAATATTAAGTGTGTCTGCAGTGTCAGTCTTAGCTAGTTATTTAAATTCAGACTACCGTTCTTTCCATTCCACATAATGTGCTACTAGAATTTCTAGCCAGTCCAAATTAATGCAGGAAAATTGCCAAATTTGCAAGATTCTCGTACAACCACCTGTAGCATATCAACTAGAGTCTCCAAGGCAACTCGAATTCATCATTACAACTACATGTTGTCTATCATGACATGAAATACTGTGTAATAATGAAGGATTATATGCATGGGAGATTGAACCATAGCTTCATCTCAAATATTCGAAAGTGAAGGAATTGTCCCCATTTCGAATTTCTGAAGAGCAGCTAAGGAGACATTGATTAAGGAGTTTAAGAACATATCCCAAATTTCTAGGCAGCCTAATTCAAGATAGTTGCAACAATTGTTGAGTAAGATTTCACACTTTGACACCTATTCTTCATAATCAGCAAGCAAATATTATATGGCGCCAAAGTCTAGGAAAGGTGGAAAGATCAAGAGAATTGAACCCCAAGGAGATAAGTTAGTTGATGCTAATCCGAAGTTCAGAAGGTTGTTAATTCAGGCAGGCTCGTAACAAACCTGCACGAGGTTAGGAGACTCACATGAAGGTGTAGCCCGTGAATTTGCTCAAACTTTAAATGGATAGGAAGCTACCCTTTTTGGTTTTCAATACAGGTTTTAGAACAGTCAATTGGAGAGGCTTTTAACCTTCCCCACAAAGGAGAAAAGTGGTTTAATGGACAACTTATTACAGCAGGAGATCTCAATGCTTTTATCAGAGATGAATACAAAGATCCTAGTTTGGCCAAAGGAATTCCCAACAATTATCTAAAGAAAGAATGGGAAGAAACAGTCAAGCTAGTTAAGATTTTCCTCACTTGTGAGAGAAGATATACTGTGGTTTTTCTTTACCATATGAGGTTTCTGTTTCATTTTGTAGGTATGAGGACTCTTAATCTACCTTATTTCATATTGAAGAGCCTGACCAAAATGGAAACCTCAATTCGCACACATCAAGAAGCATCAGAGTACAACCTGTATCATCAGGCAATTATCAAGGTTCTGGTTAAAGAAGAATTGTAAAAGAGGAACCAGACTTGGGCCATTTCTTGTTTTACATAGCAGGCCAACTTGCACCAAAACCCAAGAAACTATTAAACCTTCTCCAACATAGGTTAAGAAAAAGAGGACATCAACTGCATCAGCTGAGGGAAGCTTCAAAAGAAAGACAAGAAGAGAATATGTGAGCAGAGGTGCCAAAAGCAAAAAAAAAGAGGCCTTTAGCTGCTAAAAATGGAAAGAAAAAGGAGCAAGGAGAAATATCTTCTTCCCAGAAAGTTGAAATCTCAAAAATGGTTCCTCCTGTTAGACCTTTTCCTAAGGTTGACATAAGAACTAGGAGAAGAAAACTTGTAGTTAAAGAGAAATCTAAAGCGCAAGTGTTTCCTAAAATTCTGGAAGCACATGAGCAACAACAAGAATACTTGCCTCTTGATTCTAATGAGGAAATATTGAAGGAATAAGGGTATACAAGAACTAGTAAAAACAAGAAGGAAGAGCTAAAACTAATTTCTAGAACTAGGAGGAGGCATACTAGGGAAAAGAACAAATACAAGCTAAAATCAAAGGCCCTAAATAACCCTAGTTTGCTGACTCAAGTAATTGTTAGAGAAGAACAACCTACAGAGTTGCAGACTGAGGATCCCTCAATTGTAGAAATCTAAAGATCCTTGAAGAAACAAAGAAGCAAAGCTCCCATGGACCAGCCATCAGAGCCTTCCAAAAGGAAAAGGATCCAAAAAGAAGCAGAAAAGAGAGAGACCATCATCAAAGAAGACACAACAAAAATCACAAGGTCTAAATCTGCTAGAATTAAAACCAACTTGGATAAGCTTGCAAAGGCTGCAACTCACATAGGATGAAAGGGTATTTTGAAGAATTTGTGTTAAAATTTTGAAGTGGAAACATTATCCTACCGAAATTTTCGAAGTGTTTCCAGTTTTTTTCGCTATTACAGGTATTACCGTAATTTCTGATAGCACCTATCACAACAAAAATACACAATTGTCAGCAACAAACCTCTAGGCTAGTTTCAGAAGAAAACAACTCATAATTATATGGATAAAAAATATGATGGATATGAGATAATTATGAGGTTGTTGAAGGTTATGTTTAATGAAGACATATGGTCATTCAATAGGAAAGACCATAAAGAGAAAATTCAACAACAAAAGGGGCAACCAGTCATTTTTCCAGCAACAAAGTGTCTTTCTTCCTCTTCTTCTCATCTACTCCTATACTTTCTGTTTTGATTGGATGGGAGATGGTCTTAATGTCTAAAAGACACTCATGTAACAAGAATATAGTGGAACCACCAATTAAGTAGAGTTGGAGTTGGTGCCTCTCTCCCTATATATACCTTTTGTAAATATCATTTCAGGGTTGGATTTTGGTTCACCTGAAGACTCATCTTAATAAAATAGCTTTTTCTACACTTCATGCCAGAGGATTTTGTGATTCAAGTCATATCTAATGTGTGGTTTGTCTATCTCCTATTTCCAACTTTATAAATTATAAATTTGTAGTAGTTAGTATAGTATGAGTGAGAATCATTAAGAGGATATGACGATGACTTATCTATTGTCCAGTTTTCTGTAAATTATAATATGTGTTCAAGTAGAACTTGCTAGTGAAGGTTTCATAAAGGATTTGTGAGATGCTTTATAGCTGTTTTTACTTCCTAATTGTTGTTTTCCTTGTCAAACCTATTTTAATCTTTTAAATGATAAATTACAACAGCTAGTATAGTATGAATGAGAATCATTAAGAGGATCTAATGATGACTTATATACTATCTAGTTTGATGTAAATCATAATATCAGTTTAAGTAGAAATTATTAGTGAAGGTTTCACAAAGGATTTGTGAAATACTTTATACTTTTCTTACTTTCTAATTGTTCTTCTCCTTGTCAAAAAATAGAGTTTGCTAGAAGGCTTTATGTAGTTGAAGTGACTATCTTAAGATACTCAGTTTCTTAGGATAAATATCAGCTACATGTTCTCTTTCCTTTGCTCCCCTATACTACTCACTTAACCATATAATTTATGATTGCCACAACTTGCCAAATGCATGAAAGTTAAAGAGGAACACAATCATTTCAAAAATCCTTCAAAAGCCATCCCACCACTCAAAAAATCCTTTTAAATTTTGAAATGAAATAATGATGTGTAAGGCTTACTCCTTTTGCAGTCTAGGAGTAACTATGTACGCGAATATTATTCATACACCCATGGAATTGACCCGTGGTATTGTAACTGAAAAAGGCTATAAGTAACAAGTCGTATTTTATAAAAGTATAGATTGTCCATGACAATTTAGTCCTTACAGTTATTATATTTTTCAATAAAAAGTTTCTTTGTGGTTTTATTTACTAGGTGTTCTCCTCTTTTCTTCCGGCATTTCATTTTTTCAGATCTTGGGGACCTCCTCCCCAAGATCCATTTCATTTTTTTTAGATCTTGGGGACCTCCCCCCAAGATCTAGATCACCACTAGAAGACCATATGAGACTTGGTTGTAGAAGTTTATGGAAAAAATTGAACAAGATGTCCAAACTTCAACGTTAGCATGTCTACTTGAAGCAACCACTACTAATTACAAGACAAAAATAGAAAAAAGGTAAATTTACAAGAGGTGCGTATAGAGTATGTTCATTTGCAATCAATTATATATGTCAATAGTAGTGATGGTAAGATATTGATCTCTTGAATGTTACTAAGGCATCTTGAAAATATTTTGTGTGGAATTCTATGATAATTCTTTGGGTTTGTATATATATATATAACTTGCAATTTATGAGATAGCAGGTCTTGAAGACTTTGGAAACTAAGGTTTGAAAACCCTAGCATAGTTTGGATTAAAAGGAACCCTAGGAACAAGAAACCTTATCTAATCATTTCCTCTATAAGAGGTAGATCTAAATCTTGATGATAATAAAATCATGCTAATGTGGGAACAAGGTGGGTGAACAAGTCCAATATTAAGAGG
>APFE030326368.1:2991-17931 GCA_000404065.3 Pinus taeda | reverse complement strand
ATATTACTTCTTGTAATGGTTAAACTTAGCTTACAAGTACAACTTTGGTGATCAATGATGATAAATGCTATTGAATTTTCAATTTTGAAAACTTGAAGTTGAAACTTTAAGATTGAATTTGATGAATCATGATTCATGAGACTCAATATGTATTTTACTATCTTGTGACATGGGTTGATGACATATAAATTTCTAAAGATGATTGAGTGATATGGTTCAATGAATTCAATTCTATATTTTTATGTTTTAATGTCTAATTTCCATCATTTACATGTTTTGTTGACATTATATGTGATCGAAAAATTAAATTATAAAATATATATATATATTTTTAAAAAACCGCTCCCGGATTCGCTCCCAAACCGGGAGCTTCTGAAAATGGTCGCTCTCGCTCCCGCTCCCGCTCCCAAGTAACATTGATATGAAGGGATAGCCTGGGCAACAAGCACTTGCATTCCTGGATAAGGAGGGTTCTGATAACAAGGAATCTGGTTGAGTTTGTTGCCCAGCCCTAGGATAACGATATAGCTACTGGAATGGTTGGGTTTGGATTTGTTGGCCTTGAAAAGGCACTTGATGTGATCCATACTCTTGCTCGATAGGGGTTTGCATTGCCCCCTGGTACGCCCCCTGGTACGGGTTCAATTGAGACTGTATCAAATTTTGAAGAATTTGACCTACCGAAACTTGAGGAGTACCTTGTGCAAACGATTGAGAAGGTGAGGGACCTTGTACAGGTTGAATAATCGAGATCTGGGGGGAACTAGACACTGTTCGAATGGGCTGTAAAGGTTGGCTCACATGTATTTGAGCTTGTTGAGGTGGTGATGGATAGGTAGGAATTTGTGACGAAGACGGTACAGTTTGAGGATTCAACAATCGATCCCAAAATGGACTAGGTTGAACGGGTAAAGTAGGTTGCCGAACACTGGAAACCATTCCAGGATAAGGAGGACTCTAACTAGGCAGATTACCATATTGAAGTATATCAACAACAGGTTGCTCCCTGCCATGGGAGGAGGGGATGATGGAGGCAATTGCGATCCATATGGAGGGTTGGGCTGTTGAGGGTAGCTTTGCCCACTGACAAAAGGGCCAGCTTGCTGCTCTATTGTAGGTGTAGATGGAGGAAGAGGAGTAGACTGTGTGGCGTTCATAAGAAAAGTACCAGACATTATTCCCGAATTGGATGGCATGGGAGAGGTCCAAGGACTGGAAGCCACACTAGAAAAGGTGCCAGATAATGATTGATAGCTAGGCGGGACGGATGGGCCACCATATAAATGAGTTTCTGGTGATGTTACAAACATAGATGAGGAAGTGATACTTGATGTTTCAACCATAGCGGTGGACATAGGCTAAGAGTTTGAACTAGTTCCAGTCATGGTTAACAATCCCAGTGAAGGTTGCCGCGAGAGATCCACGGGTAGGCCCAATAGGCAGGTTGATTAGTAGTTAGAACTTAGATCCATAAAGAGCAAAGCTGCTCCTTTAGGCCTCCTTGAAGAGCGAAGTGACTAAATCAGGATCATTTATGACTCCAATCTTCCCATTTGCTAGGTAATGGTCCTTGATCCTTGGTGATCACATTAACTCAACGAAACATCAGTTTTTTCACCTCTTTCTTAAGTCATTTCTTCGTCCCTTTAAGGCCAAGGAATCCTCTCTAGGGCTTGGTGCGAAATTCTCTAAAGGAGTGCGTTTTAAATTCTAATTGGATAGACCTCTTCCATAGTGTCTCCTCTAGGCATTTGCAAGTTTTGAACAAATGCTGATGGTGGGATCTAAAAAAAATGATGCCCTAGCTATCACATCAAGAGGGAACCCTTGAAGTTGCCCTTCAACTTAGGGATTTCTTGAAGGTTTGTGTTTTAGTAGTGTATCATTCGAAACCTTTTCTCTTAACTATCTTGATCTTGTATGAACTATTATCTCATCAAATATCTCAACCCTAGGTCTCGTATAGTGTTTCTCTCAAGGGGTTTTTCGTGGAAAGTCTTCTCCCAAAGCTCGCAACTTAATTGAACCTTTCCATTGAATGAGCCATCCTTGCCTCACTTTGAATCCTATTATAGGCACACTAATCACAAGTAAGGGATACTGGGTCTCCTCCTGTTGGTGAAAATCCAAGAAGAGAAGGGGACATAGGCTGTGGTGACAGTGGGCCTTTGTCCTTATTGTTGCTCATATTGTATAGACACTGCGACAACAACTCAGGTCTGGGGTTGTCACTCTGATCCTTGACCTCTCCTTTCTAGTTGTCTCTCAACAACAGGCTAAGCGGGGTAGTCCTTATGGAAAGTGAAGGCAAAGGACAAGTTGGTATCCAACAAGTCCAAGAGACACAATTGAGTGGCCTAGCTACTTGGTTAAATTTTAGCAAGACCTTAAGGATTATATTGAATTCAAATATGAGACTAGTGCCTTATGGAGTCAAAACTCTTTCTTATTATTAAATTAATACCAAGTGACTGGATGGACAACTGTTGCTTAGATGCTTCACTAACCTATATGTGATGCAAATCCAGAAACCTAGGTGCGATGCAAGTATCTTGGTTTCTTTTTAGTTAAATACCTGATCCAACTATGACCTTCCCTTAATTGTTTTGAAGCTAGGCTCCAAGGTATGTTGTAGGACGGAGGCCAACAGGAAGCAAGCAAATGCTTGATTAACGATACCTTCTGTTAGGCTCCTATCGCCCGATGCCTCTGGCGTAGAGACTGTGGCTTTGACGATTGTAAGGTCACTGTGTTAACCATCGAAGAGTTGCTAAGCCCCTCAAGCTCGATGAGATGTGTGGCCCTAGAAGTCTATCAACCAAGCTTATTCTTGGAGGTAAATTATTAATGCACTTAGGCCTAGAATGCTTATGGAAAGAACGTGGGTGACTTCTTAGGTTAAGAATGCTTTATGTTTAAGTACTTAAGTTAATATTAGCTTTTTATGACGACAGTACTTAATGATGAGTTATGAAATAATCTTATAACCAAGAACGTGCCAATATTAAACACTCCAAAGATAAACTTATATTCCACAAGATGCTTAACCAATGAACAATTAGGCAATGATCATTAGTCACAATTGATCAAGATATTCCAATTATGACTATCAACAATCTTATGCCAAAGATAATGTTAGAAATTACGTTCTTTAGACAATGCCACTTATCTAAGAGATACCTGATTTAAATGCCAAGACAATCAAACAAATTCTTCAATGCTTTAGATCACAATTAGAACAAGATGCCAGTTTATCGCTTGCTAACTCAACACAATTAGATATCAAGAAACAATATGACTTAGATCACAAGGTATCAATATGCCCAAAGAGACTTAAGATATTGAACACAAGGTGATTTGAGATTAGAGTGCTTTAGTGAGTGTTATTAGATGTGAACTTATGAATTTCCAATAAAACAATTAGAAACCAACTTGTCATAAAACCATGAAAAAATAATACTTATGATACTATGTTACTTATACGGTATATCCAAATCACATTCCAATGAGCAATTATGAAACTTTTAGGACAAGAAAATTACTCTAGACCAAGAAATTATCAAGCATGTGAAAACCAATTATGATCAATGAAATGTTAAGTGACTTGCCAAGCGAAAACACAAGCTAACTAATCTTGTTATGATGTGTTATTCACTGTTATATCAGATTTAGAAACACTTATGACAACAATAATAAAATCACGAAAACAGTGAGCTATCAATGTGAGGGTGTGTGCCCAAAGGCGCCCAAAAATTTCTGAATGCCAAAGACAAATTTGCCAATATGAAATTATGAGATTTTAACCCTCTTAAGATGTTATTTCAGATTTATATCAGATCTGATTCACTGATTATGCAGAGATATTCAGTTGCTAAACAAGCTAGATCTATGCCCAACAATCAATGCCCAACTTACCAAAACAATAGCAAATTTTTACCATGAAATTATTAGTGTATTTGGACTACTTAGATGTGATTTTAGGGCATTTAAGAATGAATTTTATCACTGTTATGAAAGATTTATCACAAGTGCATCATAATAGTGGGAAGACAAGGGTTTAGAGATCAAACGCTAAGCCCAAGGCCTTGAAGATCACTTGCCCAAGTTGGTAAAATTTTCCAATATACTTGGCACCTGAAAACACCAAACTTGAGCCAATTCTTTCCTGCAAAACCCACCAATATTCAGTTTAGAAATTTCAGAGGTGGACAAAGAGAAAATTAAGGCCAAGAAGGGTTAACACAACACCCAATAGGGCTAGCGTTGGGCTAGAAAAGGCCTAGAAGGCCTAGCGGCTATGGAATGAGGCTAAAGAAGGGCTGAAAAGGGGCAAAAAGAGGCCAAAAAAGAGAGCGAAGGGCAGAAGAGGGAGGAAAAAGCCCTAAAAGGGTTGTGGCCAGGGCTTAGAGGCGTTAAGGGTCCACGACAAGCCCTCTAGGGCTGCCTTCTAGGGCTTAGGAGGGAGGCCGAGGCCTTCTAGGCTCATGGCTAGGCCAAAAATGGCACGAAACCATTAACACAAGGCCAAGGGAGGAGGTCGAGGCCCCTATGGGCTTACGACCGACCTCTAGGAGGCCTCGAAGGCTGACGCAGGACCCTAGGAGGAAGATGCTAGGCTTGGAGAGGATAGATCTGAGCTTAGGACCCCTAAAACTTGAAACCTTTGCTCTGAAAATTTATTTGCTTAAAATCTTCAATTTTACTCCAAAATCTTCAATGGTTGGCTCTGCAATTTTTTTTTAGAGGCTAGATCTTACCTTCAAGGGCCTAGATCTAACTCTAATCCAACTCTTGCCACTTGATCTCACCTACACAAATGAAAATAAAAATACCTAAAACCCCAATATATACAAAAATTCAAAAATAATTCAAAATCCCAAAAACCCCAGCTGCAAAACCGAGATTAGAAAAATAAAATAATTTACAAGTGTATTATACAAATTATATTTCCAAAATATGCATGTAAAATGTTTGAATTTTTTTTGAAAATTTATAAATCTTTAGTAGTGGTTAACTGTATTTCAAAAGATAAATGAGAAACTACAACCTTAGCGAAGTTGAACACCAAAAAAAAAAATTAGAGTCCAAACACAGTCAGCCTCTATCCAAAGTTCACGAACTTGGAGTCCAAGGGTTGGGGAGCAAGCAAACACTATATATTTCTGAAGAACAAATCGTTAGAACACCCAGTGAATCGGATCACCTAAGATAAGCCCACAACTTACCAATCAAATGTTCCAATCACCTACAATGAAATAACAATCAAAATATTTATACAACACAATATAGGAATGCCTGTACCCAACACATACCACAAATCATCAGATTAGAGACACCATGAACTGCACCCCAAAGTATTTATTATGATTTTTCCAACGTTCCCATCGGGACAATAATTTACATCAGCATTTCAGAGTTACATAAGCCAAAACTAGATGGCTTGAGATACAAATGACTCTCAATTTATAGATAAATCCTCCAAGTGGAAAAATAACGGCTAGTTGGCTTGATCCCAATCAAAATTTTCTTCACCGTCGAAAAATATACATGTAAAATGTTTGAATTTTTTTTGAAAATTTATAAACCTTTAGTAGTGGCTAAATGTATTTCGTAAGATAAATGAGAAACTACAAACTTAGAGAAGTTAGAACACCAAAAATAAATTAGAGTCCAAACACAGTCAACCTCTATCCAAAGTTCGTGAACTTGGAGTCCAAGGGTTGGGGAACAAGCAAACACTATATTTTGAAAAATAAATCATTAGAGCACCCAGTGAATCGGATCATCTAAGATAAGCCCACAACTTACCAATAGAATGTTCATATCACCTACAATGAAATAACGATCAAAATATTTACAAAGCACAATATAGGAATGCTCGTACCCAACACATACTACAAATCATCGTATTAGAGACACCATGAACTGCACCCCAAAGTAATAATTATGATTATTCCAACGTTTCCAGCAGGACAATAATTGGCATTAGCTTTTCAGAGTTACATAAGCCAAAACTAGATGGCTTGAGATACAAATGACTCTCAATTTATAGATATATCCTCCAAGTGGAAAAATAATGGCTAGTTGGCTTGATACCCATCAAACTAATCTTGGCCGTCGAAAAATATTTGATCAACTTTTAATCTCCACCATTGAAAATATTTATTTTTGTGTGATTTTCGAATTTCTCATTTAACCCATTTTTTATTAACTCAAAATTAATTATTTTGAGCTAATTTCCTAAAACAATCGACTTTGACTTAACCACCAAGGCCTAAGGGTACAATTTTTCTTGAAATTTTCAATATTCCCTTGGTGGAGGACCTAAAAAAATTAATTTCTTTGATAGTCACAGATTTTCCCCTTTGGACAATTTAATTTCTCTAGGACTTTAATTAATTAATTTTTTGGTTTAAGATTAATTTAATTTTTGCTAGAAAAATTAATTAATTGACACTAGAGGGGATTGAATATTTTTTTTCCATTTTCTAATATTTTAGCCATGGTGTCTAAGTATGAGAGACAATGCACTAAAATATTTTTTACATAAGATTACATTTTCAAGCCTCAAAGGGGGAACACCCGTTCGGCTAAGTCACATGACACGAGGACACGAGACACAATGGACACGTAAATACGAGTATTCAATGTGTAACGTAGCGACCCGGAAACAGGACACGAGGGACATGTTATATATATATATATATATATATATATATATAATATATATTAGTTATTTGATCCATATTAAATTGCAGGCTGCAACTTATCTAATCAAATTAAAATATAATTACTTCAAAGTTCATAGTTCATTTAAAAGAAATAAATAGAATCAGAATTTAGAAATTAGAATGTGATATGCTTGGTCTTGATTCAGATCCAACTGTGTTTTTGGGGGTCAATAATGAAACAAAGATTATAAATTTATAGATATGTACTTTGATATTAAACAGTAGGTACACTGCATGCTAGCTATTTTGATATAATTGTAACCAGAACAAATTTGATTTCAAAAACCAAAGAAAATTAATAGCTCGAATGAAAACCTAGTGGGTTGAAAATCGTCTGACATAATCATTATTATATTATCGTAACATTTGATTAGATGACAATGTGTCTGAGTAGACTTATTTTATTTGTCTACCAGCCCCGGAATTCGACAACGTAAGCTGCACACAGAATGGTATCAAGACACCATAATAGTTAAGGTATTTTAAATAGAGAGAGAAATAGTGTAGTAATCAGGCAGGTGATACGTAGCCATACAGTATGCAATCTCGGATGTTTCCTTTTATGTTTGTCATTATTTCAGAGGACACCTTCTCTGGCAAAGCCTGCCTTGTGGAGAACCATTTGGGAAGCCACATTTTCTGGCAGAACTAGATATACAATTTCCCTCAACTGTATATATATTGTTTAACTAGAACTGGTTTGCTAGATACGAAAGAAGAGGGAAAATCCTGGGTGTAGAGAATAGTGATAATGGACATCTTATTTTATTATAGACTCAGGCCCTCAACTATTCATTGTTACGAATCAAATGCATTTTTAGCTTGCTGCTTAAGTTTTAACTGCGCCTATGCCATATGGTCTGACTTACCTAAACCTCACATATGCTGCCAAGTTGCCAAACTTTCGAGCGACCAAACAGCTCTAAGGATATGACTTGGAGCCACACGACGATTATTATATATACAACGACGAAGAGCGACGACATTGGAGGAAAATAGCAAAAGAACCCCGAAAAAATAATTACATGGGCTTTAAAGCTATTGATTTTGTGGGGTACGTATTCAACTGGAGAAAAAACGTTAGGGCAGGGTTTTTTAGACTCAGAAAACTCGTTTTCCAGTACTAGGACACGAATAAAACGACAAAGTACGTTTTATGTTTTCCTTGGGTCTAGGTTAGAGTCTTAAAATCATTGACGTTACCAAACCAAGAATCTCAACCATAAACTACTTTGCACAGTGGAAATATAAAGCAGTAAATCACATATGCACAAATATACACGCTTTTTAACAAAATTGTACAATATTGTATAATCACCAATCTTCGTTATATTAAACCAAATTAGAATAATATAACAGTCTAGGTATACAAGATACAATGACAAACTTTGTTGCAACTTTGACGTCGTATCTTGCCCTCCCAGTGCTTCGCTTCCATACCGCTCACTAGTAGTGCCTTAGTCCATCAAGGCCGCTACACATTGAGACTCTAGGAGGGCTCCTCTCTAACGCTGCTGCAAGACACTTCTGCTACAAGTACACGGGCTCATAAATCTACTCTCTGGGTAGGCCTAATTCCCGAGCTCCAAACTTTCAATCTAGCAGTCACTTTCATCCATCAAAGCGCTGCTTTTTAGGCTGCAAACATCACCCAATCACGCACCAACAACGTCCTTCTTGTCTTCTGCTCTAGGGTTACTTGGGTCTAGGTTAGAGTCTTAAAATCATTGACGCTACCAAACCAAGAATCTCAACCATAAACTACTTTACACAGTGGAAATATAAAGCAGTAAATCACATACACACATATATACACGCTTTTTAACAAAATTGTACAATATTGTATAATCACCAATCTTCGTTATATTAAACCAAATCTGAATAATACAACAGTTTAGGTATACAAGATACAATGACAAACTTTGCTGCAACTTTGATGTCGTATCTTGTCCTGCCAGTCCTTTGCTTCCATACCACTCACTAGTAGTGCCTTAGTCCATCAAGGTCACTACACATCAAGACTCTAGGAGGGCTGCCCTCTAACACTGTTGCAAGTCACTTCTGTTGCAAGTACACGGGCTCATAAATCTACTCTCTGGGTAGGCCTAATTCTCGAGCTCCAAACTTCCAATCTAGCAGTCACTGTCGTCCATCAGAGTGCTGCTCTTTACGCTGCAAACATCACCTAATCACGCACCAACAACGTCCTTCTTGTCTTCTGCTCTAGGGCTACTTTGGGTAGCCAACGCACTGCCCTCCAATTAGATCAACGGTACCCAATCACATCACTGTCAATTTTGCTCCTAGGGAGACTCTTCACCACCACGGAAGACCCTCCACATGGCATCAACAGGCTGCTACAATTACAATCCAAACTGGTAAACTCCTTTGACCCAACACATACCAAAACATTGCTTTTGTGACTCCTGCAATGCTGCAATTTCTAGGACTGGTTAGGGGACACAATACAGTCCCTAATTGTCCTCAAATCTGGCCCAGAATTACCCTTATGAATTGCAGCTATCCTTCAATGGGAGGCTGCCCCCCTCGCTGCTCCTTTAGGGCAGGTTCAAGCCCTAGTACACAGACTTATCCTCCTAAAAGACAACGGAATCCTACAAGGGTTTAGATAGACCTGTGGCAACCTCTTATGAGGACCTTCCACCCATCAAATAACCTCCAAACTAACTCGCTGTCCCTGCCTTGGCTGTGGTCTACAAGAACAGGGCTTAGACCCTCCCACTAGTAGTTCTGCCCTAAAAAACGGACCCCTGAACAGAATTTTACCCTCGTTGTTTCAAACCTTCTCTTGCTGCGTCTAGGGCACAAAATTCTCCTCTCCAATGAGCTCTCTTCCTAAGGTATGCGTTGCACAAGATGAATGTCTCAAATGAGTCTCATTCACTCTCTTTTTATAGCCTAAAGAGGGGCTCCAACGAATTATTGAAGAAACCCATCTAATGGAGTATTTTACATCAAGCCTACATGACATGAAAATCAATTATTAATTTGTCAACTTCAAAAATTCATTTCTCCACTTCTACAACTCGGAATTCGACGATTCTCGAAGCGTTGGATTTTTCTTTCTGCCCTCTGTCGTCTCATGCCATCACATGTAGAAATGTGCTTCTAGAATTGCCCCAAACACAATTGGGTGCAAAACCCCATCCTTGGGTTCCAACTTCCAAGCCCACAAGTGACTCTTGTGGCGCTTTGCCCTCCAAACCTTGAACCCTAGCGCTTGGAGTACCTCCCAAGTTACACAAATCAACACTCGCTCTTAGTGAGGGAGGTACTTTCAAGACTAGGAAGTCTCTTGTCATTGTCATCACTACTCGCAACACTTGCCCAACTCCTGACACTCACAATCGCAACAATTCTTGTACGGTGAACTACGCCCTTCTCAATAGTGTCGTTGTCAGTGCTAGAAGCACCCTGCTTCTTATCCTGTAACGTCTTCCACTCTCTCCATGATTCCTTCTTAGCAATTGTAGGAGAAACCTTGCTCGCCACTGACCACGCGCTCTTCTTGGATTGCAGAGTTTCCCTCTGAAACTGCAAGTTCCCTCTCGAACTAGACTCCTTAGTCTCTTGAACCTGAACCTTTTTCTCGGGAACCTATACCTGCTTCTTTGAAGCCTACACCTACTCTTGCTTCTCTGGAACCTGCACCTGCTCCACCTGCTTCTTTCCATGATCCACAAGCTTGCCCGTCAACCTGTAGAGACCATGCTCTATAACTCCAAGTACAATCCCATCAGACTTAGAGCCTCTAGGCCTGAGTCTTGCGTTCCCATCCTCGAATAAGACCTCAAACCCTTTCCTCTCGGTCATTGAGACAGAAATCACGCTATATCTGAGTCCTGGTACAAACAGTACATCCTGGAGTTGCATCACACGTCTTGTCTCCATTCTGAATGGCACAACTCTCGATCCTCGGATTGCCAACTGACTCTTGTTTCCCAACACCATGTGTAACTTTGAGTCCCATTCAACTAGAGTCTCAAAAATCTTATGTGACCCTGTCATATGCTTAGTCACACTAGTGTCCATGTACCATCCATCCCCATTGATAGTACCTTGCGAGAAATGAGAAATCATAGCAAAGTCCTCTTCCAATCTCCTAGAGGGATCATCTATCTCAGCTGAAGTGGCAACACTGACGATCTGCTTTCCTTTCCTCTTTTCATCATCTCCCTTCTTTTTCATCAGACATCTCGACGAATAATGACCCATCTCGCCATAATTGAAACTTGAAACGCTTGACTTTACTCGAGTCCTTCTTCTGCTTACCCTTCATTTGTGTTGCAAGTGCCATGTCATCATCTGAAGCTTTCTTCTTTGGATGAAGATCCTCGTCGCGCAACTCTTCCTAAATGAAGTCATCACATAACCTATCCCAGTTTGGCAACTTCTCCCTGGCAATGATCCATTTGATGAAGGGCTTCCAATCCTCGATGAACCCTTTCAAGGAAATCCTTACCATATCTCCATTTGAGGTAGACACATCGATGGAAGAGGCTCATCTTTGACTTGAGACAATCTAGTTAGATACGAGGTCACGCTTTCACCCTTTATCATCTTGGTGGAGTTCAACTTATCCTCCAATACTAGTACCCAGTTCTCGTTCTTATTCTGGAACAAATTCTGAAGAGCCATCCACATCTCATGTGCATTGTTCTTCTTGGACAAATGAGGCATTAGAGCATCCTTCACACCATCTAGGATGATCAATCTCGCCCTGACATCCAAATCTTCATATATTTCCAGCTCCTTAGGGTCGGTTGGCTTCTTGATTTCTTTCTTGGCAAAATCCCAGAGCCCGTTGACCTGTAGGACAAACTTGATCCTTTCCTTCCAAGGACTATAGTTGGACAACCCATCCAACCCGTCCTCATACCAAAGACCTGCCTACAACTTCGACATTGTAGTGAGCTCTACACTTACAATGTGACCAACTCCCTCTCACGTTGTACTTCACTGCGCACAACTTTGATTTACTTACTTCCAAAGTAGCTCATACATGCTCTGATACCATGTTGAATTTCCACGATCTTGGGTCTAGGTTAGAGTCTTAAAATCATTGACGCTACCAAACCAAGAATTTCAACCATAAACTACTTTGCACAACGAGAATATAAAGCAGTAAATCAACTGTGCACAAATATACACGTTTTTTAACAAAATTGTACAATATTGTACAATCACCAATCTTCCTTATTAAACCAAATCTGAATAATACAACAGTCTATGGTATACACAATGAAATTTTTTATTGAAGCTTCGATGTCATATCTTGTTTTTCTGGTCCTTCGCTTCCGTATTGCTCACTAGTAGTGCTTTAGTCCATCAAGGCCACTACACATCGAGACTCCAGGAGGGCTGCCTTCTAACACTGCTGCATGTCACTTCCGCTGCAAGTACACGGGCTCATAAATCTGCTCTCTGGTAGGCCTAATTCCCGAGCTCCAAACTGCCAATCTAGCAGTCACTTTCGTCCATCAAAGTGCTGCTCTTTAGGCTATAAAAATCACCCAGTCACGCACCAACAACGTCCTTGTTTGCTACTTTGGGTAGCCAACACAATGCCCTCCAATCATATCAATGGAACTCAATCACGTCACTGTCAATTCTGCTCCTAGGAAGACTCTTCACCACCACGGAAGACCCTCCACATGGCATCAACAGGCTGCTACAATGACTATTGAAACTGGTAAACTCCTTTGTCCCAATGCAAACCAAAACACTGCTATTGTGACTCCTGTAATGATGCAATTTTTGGGACTGGTTAGGGCACACAACACAGTCACTAACCGTCCTCAAATCTGGCCCAGAATTGCCCTTATGAATTGCGGCTGTCCTTCAATGGGAGGCTGCCCCTCCATGTTGCTCCTTTAGGGCAGGTTCAAGCCCTTGTACACAGACTTACCCTCCTAAAAGGCAGCAGCATCCTACGGGTGTATAGACAGACCTATGGCAGCGTCTTATGAGGACTGTCCACCCATCAAACAACCTCCAAACTAACTTGCTGTCCTTGCCTTGACTGTGGCCTACAAGAACAGGGGCTTTGACCCTCCCACCAGTGGTTCTACCCTCAAAAGAGGACCCCTGAACAGACCTTTACCCTCGCTGTTTCAGACCTTCTCTTGCTGCGGCTAGGTCACAACATTCTACTCTCCAACGAGCTCTCTTACTAAGGTATGCATTGCACAAGATGGATGTCTCAAATGAGTCTCATTCACCCTCTTTTTATAGCCTAAAGAGGGGCTCCAACAAATTATTGAAGAGACCCATCTATTGGAGTATTTTACATCAAGCCTACATGACCTGAAAACCAATAATTAATTTGTCAACTTCAAAAATTCATTTTTCCACTTCTACAACTCGGAATTCAACAATTTGAGAGTGTTGGATTCTTTTTTCTGCCCTCTATTGTAATGACCCACCTATAGCTATAAATAAAATACAAGTATTAGCTTACATACGAGACCTCCATACGATAGTTACATATGTATGGATCCGTATGTAACGCACTATATATATGATAAACTCTCAAATGAACATAAAATGTGAGTTTTAATGTTAAATTTTAATTTGTAAATTAAAATTTATGAAATTAATAAAATTAATTAATTAAAATTAAAAATTAAATAATTAAATATGATAAAATGTTAATAAACTTTATCAAAATCAAATTTATATTCGAATAAAATCACAAATCAAATAGATTTGCAATAAATTAACATGTATAAAAATTTGGGACACGGAGATGGTGGGAGGCGTGAACGGAGAACTAAAAAGAAGGAAGGTTATGAGAGGGGGGGGGGGGAAGAATGATCAGAGGGCGGTTGGAGGAAGTACAATTGAGAGGAGGAAAAGTTGTAATATGAAGTTATCGACAGTGAGGACTGAGTCTTGTTTGTTCTTAAGTTTTTGGGCACGAGGGAAACAGATTGCAGCAATTGAGAAGAATTCTGGACTGAGTACCTAGGTTGTACTCAGTTTGGCTGGGAGGTTATGGTCTTTTGGTAACGAGAGCGAGAGCTGGAGCAATTCTGAAGCCTCTTCATCCACAGGAACCCATGTAGGTACTTCTCATCAAATCAATTAATTTGATATATGAATTTTTGTTAAATTTTAAAGCAGGTTCATAAAGAGTTCATATTCTGTTTAGGCTTAATATCTGGTTAAGTTATTTTTTAAGCATTACATTTTGGTATCAGAGCTATGTTCAAATTCTCAGATTTGTTAAGTCTGTTAAGATAAGGTTGCCTGATCTAAAAACAAAGAAGAAAGAGCCAAAAGTTTGTGACAATGTATTATGGAAAAGCAGTTCACTCGAAAAACATAAAGCCTTCCATGACAAACATAATGAACTCTGTCTAAAGAAGAGTGCCTCTTTAATCAAGTTATCTAAAATTTGAATAACTATTCCATTGACGACCTTCCCTCATTAGTGACGTTCCTTCCTCTTCTTTGAAGATTGTTCAGCTGTATCCTTCTTGTCTGATTCAGATAACTTTACCCTCTTCAATATTTCCTCTGACACTTTAATTCCTTGATCCCTCATTTCTTCCACATACTTCAGTGCTTTTGCTCCAATGTTGCACGAAGCGGGAACGAAGCGGGGACGTTTTTTGGAAGCGGGGATGCGGAAGCATCATTTTTCAAAAATCTAGGAAGCGAAACGTCCGCGAAAGCGTCTGCTATATATATATATATATTTTAATATTTTTTTGCATTTATACTCAAAACAAACATCCAAAATACCAAATTAATTGTAGAAGACATGAAAACATGCATATTTTTGCATAAATCAAGATAGATATGGCATCCATGATTCCATTGTAGTTACTAGTATGTACAACAATCATCTATATTCTAGCTATTACAAACATACATCAAATTTTTAAGCATATTATAAAACATAAAACATTTAAGCATATTATAAAACATAAAACATAGAGCATATTATAATTTATCTAGCAAGTGAGCAACTGTCAACATTTGTCATGTCCAAAATTCAAAGAATAATGTTCACAAAATATGTCACTTGGTCACCGCCAAGACCAAAAAGGTTCAAAATTCAAATTCACAAGCCTACAAGTCTAATGAGTAATCTATGACAAAAAGTAGTAGATTGTGGATATATCTACTAATCTCTCCTCCTTCCACCATGAAGAGAATGTGGCGGCGGGCCTCCACATGG
>APFE030326365.1:0-11912 GCA_000404065.3 Pinus taeda | reverse complement strand
GCTCTGATACCAAATGTAAGTTTTAACCCCGTACAGAAATTCCCTGCATACAAATTCTAAAACACAGAAAATAAACAATGCAAGAGCATAACACATAAAACACATATACACATATATTTTCCCCTGGATCCCAAAACCGGGACTACCAGCTTGATTTTTCATTATGTTCCTTTCAATGTTATAATACATATTTATACATGCCGAAGCATCCAATACCATGGACTGAAAACTATCACGTCCAAAAAACATGTGCAAAAATCATGCGCAAAACCATAGGTGGGTCTGCCCAACCTAACATAGGGTCCAAAACCAAAATTTACCCCATAAAGTGGGGTTACGGGTACGCCTCAAACCCCCTGTGACCCCCCCTGCCCCCGTTACACATTCGGCACAATGAAGGGGGGGCTTCGCCCCCCCTCTAACCCCCTGGTTAACTACATGGGCTAGTCGTGGAAAGAAGATAACATAACCCAACAATGGTACCCATAGAACCCATTAGTGAAGGAATATACTTCTTGGCCACCTACATTGTCCAAAACTTCATCCGTGAACGGAGTCGGGAAAGGATCATGTATGCAAGCATCATTCAACTTTCTGAGATCCACACATATCCTTATTTCATCCTTCTACTTCTTCTCCTGTACCACCATTGGGCTTACCTAGTTAGATTCTTCCATAGACTCAATGATGGCTGCCACAAACATGTTGTCTAGCTCTAAGTGGACCTTCTCCTTATACTTCGGATTGAGATGGTAAGGTCTTTGCTTAATTGACTTCGTGTCGGGCTTCAACGTGATTTTCATAACACCTAGGTCCCCAATTATCCCCTTTAGATCCATAAACTTGGTAGAAAATAAGTCCTAGTATTCGCGGAGAAATTCAACGACCTTAGCCACCGTCGCATCGTCCCAGTAATCTCCAATCTTCGCGAATTTGGGCTTTGCCTCCGTACTAATGTTCACCTATTTTGTTTTCAGTGGTGCGGTTATGTCAGGATTCTCAATCTGCGGTCCTTCGACCTCGCAGTGACCTTCCGTTTCAGGGATGTTAACCTTTCACAGATCCTCATCTTCTTCTTCAGCTATTACGTTATAGCATTCTAGAGCGTGACTCAGCTGAGTAGCCCAATCAGGCTGAATCAGGTCCAAAGGATCCTGTGACATCCTAAAGATTGCTGCTTTTACTTCTTGTAGCGCTTCATTGATATAGTCAAATCCATCTTCGAAGTTGAATGTCATTATGAATCCTTCGTGCAGAACATCCCTTTCACCAGTACCATGGCAGAGCTCTATTTCTATGTACCAGTTCATCAGGACCATCTAGGGTGTGACAAGACAAGTGCACCCATTCAGGTTGGGGCTTCTCTCCATAATCTTGAGCCCATTTGGCCAAGTGCGCGCATGGATCATGCTGCCCATCTCTATCAGTCATACCTTCGGCTTCTCAAAGCATGTTCTCATCATCCTCCTACATTCGTGCCAATCATCAAAGCTTCCCTTGTATGTACCCCACCACCTTGTGGGCGTAGCACGTAGTGCCTAGTCCAACGCCTCGAAGCGCTACTTTTTTGGTACCCCCCTCAAATGAATCCAAACAGATATCCACATCATTCAAGCCATCATAAGTGGGAAGTTTTCTTACCTCTGACGACACACAACCCAGTGACCTAGTTATCATGTTACAACTCAGTGTAGTTACTTCATGTAACCGATTCTGCCAGCGCTCTAATTCTTCATCAGAATCCGAGGTGCATGAACTCTCGCGATCCCATGTAATTCTTCCATCCACTGTTGGATTCACCCAATCTTGGTCTCATGCTGTTATCTTATAGATATTGTCCAGATCATCATCGCTCTCATAATCATGGACTGGTTCAGTATAGCGCGATCCTTCGACAGGATCCAGGAGTATTATTACATGGAGCGATTTCTTTCCAAATATCATCTTTTTCTTCTTTAGGTCGATTACCCTGTTCATATCAGTGGCCCAATCAAT
Organism: Pinus taeda; assembly: GCA_000404065.3. Classification (NCBI taxonomy): domain Eukaryota; kingdom Viridiplantae; phylum Streptophyta; class Pinopsida; order Pinales; family Pinaceae; genus Pinus; species Pinus taeda. The sequence goes on along the minus strand of APFE030326365.1, from coordinate 9,917 downwards.
TCCAAGGAGTACAAGGTAGGGGTTGTTATCATCCATGACTTATATTACTTCAAAGTGAGCTAGTGTGCTCACACCTTCAATATCCACAGTCACACCTTGCAGCCGTCCCATAAGGATGATCTTTTGCGGATTCGCCATCCTTAGCTGAATCGGAAACCATTGCAGCATGGGTCTCCCCATCTGCTCCCAAGTCTATTTTGGTAGGACATCCGCGTCTCACCCTAGATCCAAAATAACTTGATCCATCTTGTATTCTCCTATCTGTGTGGTCAGCCTCATCTCTCTTCCTGTTCTTGTTTTATTCTTACCAATCTTTCATACTACACACGGCTCACCCTGAGTGTTTCCGGCACATCTATTTATAAGCTCTTGTAACCCCTTTACTGCCTTACTATCGCCTAATAACTTCATACAGGTCTCCAGGAAGGTCGTAAGCATAAAAGGGTCCATCTCCTTGTCAAGCTTATCCTTGCTCCCAGAGGTGGAGGCCTCAACGAAGCTCTTCTTTGCTTCCATGAATGTTTCGTGTGTGTGCTCCAAATCAAACTCAACCTCCTTCGCTGGAGCTTTGTGAAACCATGTGATGTCTTCAGGTTGTTTCCCCTTGTCGTCTCCTGTTGTGATTCCACTTCGGAGCACTATATTCATGTTTGAATCCTCTTCGTGCGGCTCAAACCTCACCATTTGCAGGTTTTGATTTGGTTGAGGTGGTAGTGCCCCTTTGTCACGTATCCTTACTATCAGCATAGGACAATCTTCTATTTTATGATCAAACAGAGTGCAATACTTGTATGATGGACACGTTGGGTTAGTGCAATCACGGGCATAGTGTCTTGGTCCTCCGTAATTGTAGTAGATCAATTGTCCCTGACCTCTGTTAGGTCCTCCTCTGCCTCGGTCTCGTCCACGCCCCTGAAAGCCTGTCTGCACCATCCCCGCAATCTGGTCAGGGGGCCGCGTTACTTCTTGAACCCTATAGGCAGGAGTTTTATCCATCATTATTTCATAGCTTTTTCAATTATGCTCATTATGCCCTATCGACCTACAAAAGTTGCAGAATAGTTGTTGTGGTGTATGTACAAACTTCTGCAACAAATGCCAGTTATCCGTGGCATGTTTTCCTGCTACCAGACATATAGCGCACCACAATGCAGACCTCGCACTTGGTCCTGCCTGAGCTTCCGGCCTTAAAGGCGTCGGTCCTCCTCCTGCAATATAGTTCGTAAATACCGGGCAATGGTCTTTATCATGCCCCTGACCCTTGCATTTCAAGCACCATAGCTCTTCGTGCACCTCTGGTCAAATTGTTCTGTCCTGCTTCAAGCTTTGCATCTCGAGGCAAATATTTTTCAACTGCAGATGGATCTGCTGAACCCCCAAATTTGGATCTTGCATTGACGTTTCATGCAGTCTCATTGCAATCTCCAAAGCTTCTACCTGAGTTGTTATCTTCTGTTGTGACAACGCAACCCTTAAGTGTGGTAGGAGCGAAGCCAAAAACCATTCGCTATGCTGTCTGTATGTTAAGTTCATGTTAGCTTCACATATTTTACACTTCAACCTCTGATCTAATTCCCAAGGTGTCTCGCCTGGTTGCATCGTGAATTCCTTGAACCCCACAATACACTGTGCTTTATATTTAGGCCTACTGAATTCTTTGTTCAGCGTGGTCTAGATGTCTGCCACTCCAGTATTTGGGCTATTGTTAGAGTACTTGATGTACCAGGTTAGCGCGTGATCCTATAGAAAACTAACCAGTGCTTCCTTCTTCGTGTGATCATCTGTAACACCCTAAGCTTCCCATATAGCTTTCACGACGAACCATAACTAGTCCAGGTCCTCATTTCCCAAGCCTTTAAACAAAGGAAACTTTACTGAATTTGCCATACTGAACTGCGGTGGAGGCGAAGGTAGTAAGGGTGAAGTCGTAGGTGATGGTGGTGAAGTTGGAGGTGGCAGTTGCAGAAATCCTTGTCGTATTAACTGAATAACACTTCACAGAGAAGCCTGTGCTACTCCTTCTTCATCACCTCATGGAGGTGAAATTAATGGACTATATTCAGGACCCTTTCTCCCTTCTTTCTTGTAAGTTTTTATGCTTCATGTAACCCTGAACATCAAGGAAGCTGCATAACTCATTTTTCGCACAATAACATTTTACTCCAGATATTCAAAGATTTCAAGTACTTACCTTGCAGACCTTTGAAAAAATGTTGCTCTACCTCATTGTAGCTGATGGAGGTGTCAACCGTGAATTCAATTACAAATCCTCCTATAATGCGATCGAGCCAATGATCGATAGCGTGGGTGATCTTATCCTCAGATGCTTCCAATCTCTGTATTAGCCATGAGGTCCAAACAATAGGACTGTCAAGTCTCCACCTTCCTTGGCTATTTGCTAGCTTCACGATCCAATCGTATAACTTAGCTGGAAAAGAGAAGAAAAAGATCTCGTGGATATCTATATACAAGTACCTATCCAGCCAATGTTCCTCTGTCAGTCGCGAGTTTCTGTTCTCCTATGCCGTTAATTTGTGGATCTTCCTATCCAACCAGTGTCTGATCTCTTTCTTACTTGGATTCCAGTGATACAACATCACACATATCTTATGCAGATTCCAGTCCCGATAACAGAACCATTTGTTGGCTTGTTGGGCACTGACCCAGTTTCAGTGTTAGTTAGCCAAACAAATCCCTACACTACTGGCCCTTTCGGCATCAGCTTGTGGAGTGCGGACCGAAGTCTTACCTGAAGCAATATGGGGGGATGCTGGAACCAAGTTTCTGCACCTTGAGATGGTCGTGATTTCAGTTTATTCCTTTTATTCATGCCTTTGCATAGGTCACTTAGTTCTAGGGCTTTCCAGACTAGCCCTCTATTTTGCCCTTCAGTACCTCCACAAAAAAGTACGATTGACCTTCACGCAACCCTAACATGCGGCTCAGGTACTTTCGCGTTGCTAGGGCATCGTACCGTGTAGATTCCCAAACCAGTCTAAGTGTCTTACTTATCTTATTAGAAAATCATAGTTAGCACCACACAAATAGATCTCCTTATTTGCATTCAATTATCCAATGTAATTACATACATTCACATATCACATAAGCATTATAAATGAAATTCATACACAACATGACAAGATGCATTAATGGGAACAAAGACACATAATTTACAGAATACTTCTCTTTATTGATATCTTCAAGTGATTACAGACTCTATCCACCCTGCACACACAGCTGCAGGGGTCCACGCACTCAGCTGCAGACTTCCACCCTAGGCCTCTGCGCACTCAGCTGCAGAGCCTCTACTTACGCTATGACCCAAAACTTAGACTTTTTACTTCAGAGCTATGACGATCTTCTTGACTATTAACTACTTAGAGCTTACTTAGCTCTTTTTATACAATCCCATGGCCCATGGACCATGGGTATATCTTTTACAACCAACTTTACTGTACAAAAATAAGGTCGGACAAACCTTTATGACTCATGACACCTTCACGCTCTGCAACCACAAAATGCGGATACTTTACAATTTTATTACAAAATTTGACCCAAACATGGGCTTTTAGCCCCAAAACTATCCTTGGAGGATCTCGTTCCCAACATGGTGGAAGAATCTTGAAGAAATCAAAAGGTATATCCTAGTTTTAACTCTATGTTCGTTTCATTAATTCCTAAATCTACCCATTCCGAGGATCTGCATGGTTTCAGACCCATTGCCCTTTGCAACATTATTTTAAAATTATTTCCACTATTATCGTAAAAAGGTTAAAACCACTCCTGTCCAATCTCATTTCCCTAGAAAAAAAATAAATTTGTTGAAGGCCATCAAATTCTGGATGGAATAATCACCTCCCAGGAAATTTTCCACTCTCTTAAACAACTCAAAATTCCTAATATGTGATCAAGCTTGAATTGTTGAAAGCCTATCATCGTCTTAGTTTGTCCTATCTCCTTAGATTTCTGAAGGATTTTGGTTTTGACCACAGATGGATTAGTTGGGTCTCTTCTCTTATCTCTTCTTCGGTCTTCTTGATCTTGCTCAATGGTTCCCCTTCCAGAACCTTCAATCCTTCTAGAGGTATTCGACAAGGAAATCCCTTCTCTCCCTTTCTCTTCATTCTGGCTGCTGAAGAATTGGGTAGATATTTCAGATCAACAGCTCAATCCTCCCATATCAAAGGCCTTCACCTCTGGGGTAATGACCTCCTCATCACTCACCGATAATTCAAGGATGATATCATGCTCTTTTGTCAAGTATCCCTTTGGGAAATTAGAAAGGTAAAATATATTCTTACTTATTTTATGCATGCATCCGAAAATTTGATAGAAAAATGATAAATCGAACATATTCTTCAACACCCTTGTTTCCATCCAAACTTTCCTAGCTCAGTCCCTAGGTTTTGGTATAGGTTCCTTGCCAATCAAATATTTAGGCATGCCCCTGGTGGTCAATTCATTAAAAATCTCCTGTTGGAAAGTTCTTCTCCAAAAAATTCAATCGAACCTCTATGGATGGGCTTTTAGGGCTCTAAATCTAGTAGGTAGGGTGGTCCATCTAAAGGTTGTTTTACAATCCATACTGATATACCAACTCTCGGTCATGGTTGTGCCAAAATCTTCGTGTATCGCCATGACGAATATTTTAAAAATTTTCCTTTAGGGAGGAGCTACTAAGAAATGGGCCTTGGTATCCTAGACAAATGTTATCAAACCCAAGATGGCAGGAGGTTTGGGTCTCAGAGACTTGTACATCCTAAATCAAGTCATGGGGGCCAAGCTATGGTGGATATGGTTAATGGTGGCCTCGACCCTTGGAAAAATATATGGACCATAAAATACATAATGTCGGACTCTATCGAAGAAAAATTAAGGTATTCAGATACTCCAAAGGGATTTTCAATCCAGAATGTGGCATCTACCAACAAAGGCCTCATTAACCAACACATATTTTGGGAAATCAGAAATGGGAGAAGCACCCTCTTTTGACATGATTCATGGCAATAGAGAGTGAAGTTGTTCAACATATAAGATTTGGGTGATATATTCCTTTTCATAAATAACCAAAATTGCTCCTAGGTGGATCAATTATGGCGTCCTTATTAGTTGGATCTGGTGTGGAGACAGTGGAAAGGTCAACAAGACTAGGTAAAACCTCTAACATCTAACCAATGGAAAACTCTACAAAAGAGCTTCAACCTAGGAAAATTGCAAAACAGGAAGGCCATGACATCTTTAGATGGGGCTAATCCAACAAAGGAATTTTCAACATCAAGGAAGCATATAAATTAGTAGTAGAAGAAAAACAAGAACATTTCGACCCTTTGTGGAGGAATATATGGACATGACACTTCTGGCCTATGGTTGCATATTTTTTTGTGGCTAGTCTATCGAAGAGAAATCCTCACCTGGGATCAGCTCCAGAAAAGAGGAATCCAAGGCCCCTCATTCTATATCCTATGTGGCCTCCAAAGTGAAGATCTGGAACATGCACTGAATACATGCTCCTTTGTAGATCAACTATGGAGACAACTAGGCCACCTTTTTGGTTACCTAGACCAAGATCAAAACAACATCAAGGAATCCATAGAAATTTGGAGAAAAGACATTTTTTCAAGCCCATTCATGAATTGTGCTTGGGGAGTAGAACTCAGTTTTCTTCTCTAGGCTATATGGAAAGAAAGGAACAGACAAAATTTTAAGGACCAAAGACACACTCAGGAAGGATTTTGGAATGGGATCATCCAGGATATAAGAGAGACAATCCTAGCAGATCAATGGCTTCCAAATGACTAGCAGGTTTCCCCTCATGAGGCTCAGATCCTTAGTCTCCTTAATATATCACCACAAATGATTGCCCATTCTTCTTAGAAACTCATGATATCCTCCAGATCCTCCCCTTCCCATTTCTCTTCCCCTCGACTGGTTTCTTAAAGTTAAACTTTGATGGGGATTCTAGAGGAAACCTGGGGGATGCAGGGTTTGGCGGTCTATTTAGAGACTCACAACATCAGCCTAGACTCATATATGTAGTAGACTCTGGATATGCTAGCAACAATGAGGTATAATTTAACACAATAAAGCAAGGACTTCTCATCGCTAAAAGAGCAGGTTATAGGAAATTGATGGTAGAAGGGGACTCCAACTTGGTGATTGAGGCTATTAAAAAACTGAACCATGGCTCAAACTAGGAGAAGCTCAGCCGTAGTTGGAGAACGACTCATTTAGTGCAAGACATAGGTGATCTCCTACCTTTTTTTGATTATATTATCCCATCCCATGTTAGGAGAGAAGAAAATAAAGCGTTTGATTTTTTTAGAAAATTGGGGTTGTTCAAACATGGGTAGGACTCTAGAGTCTATGTGGCCCTTATAAAACCTTAGATCTGAGCTAGTGGTTCTGTTACCTGAGCCACTTTTCCAGGCTAGCCTCCAGACCACTGCCCATAACTGTTTGTAGCTTTCCATAATCATAAATAACATGATGACAAGGCTAACTATTCAAAACTTGAACATGAACTTGACCTAGTCATGCCTAGTCCATGATAGACATTTTGTCAAACATATAAGCTATAGGTCATGAATGCATATCTGATCATAAACTTTTGAACTTCATTTTAGTATCACCAAGAAGGCTTAATGCCCTCTTAAGCTAGTTGCAACAACACTTGTTAGCCCATGCATTCATCAACCATTAAATGAATTATCAAATCATGAACAAGAGCCATAGCTAGAGAACACCATAGAATCATGCTTATAACTTGCATATAACCATAATAGAAACCATGAAAAACTAGACATAAAATCCACATAATAACAAGTGCTCATAGATTACAATAGGAAAATATCTCTGATTAACTTATGCAAAATCCAACCAAGTCAAGGACTTCCATGAAGCACCCAACCATAGATTGGTTTGAACCAAATATTTCTTTCAACCAATCACCCCCGTGCCATATTCCAAGCATGAATGTGGGATTTCATGGGATAAAACAAGACAAAATAAAATAGGGAATCTAGAGGTTAAACCACTTCCACCCTCAATCTACCGTGGTATCACCTAAACCAATCTCAAGATCACAAAACCAAACCTAGCTTAGATGCCTCAAAATTATTTCACCATACCTTGATGAATTTTCCTGTCGAGGGATTCCCGGAGAAAACCATGTCCACCCCCAACCCTTGGGGAATTTTCCTGAGACCACCTCACCTAGTTCCAAAACCTTATGGAAATCTAAAGCTCAACCAAGAATGAACCCCATCATGCCATGATTATCCAAGAAATGGAAAGGCAAACCTCAAACCATTGTCAAACTAGGTAAAACCCATGCCAATACAACAAATGAACCAAATAAAGAAATTCATGTACCATGCATTCACACCTCTGCTAGGAAATCACACATGCAACCTATTACTTGCAAAATCCTCCTGCTAAAGCTATTGATCCAACGTTCTCCTTACTTTCCTTTGCTTTTCCTTTCCATTCCTTTGCTTGCTTGCTTGCCTTTCTCCAAATCCAAATGATTTTCGAGGTGCTCCAAGAATGCTTTCTCCAAATCCAAGTGAATTCCCAGGTGCTCTAAGAATGTTTTCTCCAAATCCAAGTGAATTACCAGGTGCTCCAAGAATGCTCTAAGTGTGCAAGAGTGTAAGAGAGCCAAAATATAATTGACAAAATCTAAGCCAAAAGCTGTGAACTATTTCTCTAAAGCCTTTTTATCATTGATGTCTATTTTTTCTTCATTTTCCTTCAGTTTTCCTCTGATTTCCCTTGCATGCAAATTTATGTCTCTTCCCCTTCCTTTTCTCCCATTTTCCTTTATTTTCATAATTAAATGTCAATTAATGTCTCTTTGACTTTTCCAATGTCTTTTCCAATTTCCATAGCCATTATTGAACCACAAGTGATGTGCACTATAGTGTTTGCCCAAAATTCAACTTGGAATACATGTCTCGTAATCTTGGTCTTAGTTCACCTTTATTTTACTTTATTACATGAAATTTTAACCCAGGGTTGTTACTATGTCAATGGTTTGAAACTCCGTGGGAAAAAATCCATCCATGTTAAGGGCTGATGTCACCCAGGCCGGGTGCGATACTCGAATTATTTTGATGTCTTAGATGCTTCTAGGTCGTGGTTTGTCAAACCAAAGGTTAAATGTGTAGTCATCTCAAGACTCACACAACTTGGCAAACAAAACAAAAAAGAATTTGATATGTATGATACTATTTGAGATGTTTATTTATTGTTGAAGATACTCGTTAGAAGAGTCAATAAGAATTAAGCAATATTTTTATATTAAATAAGAAATTAGTGGTTTTATAATTTGAATATTATAGTTATAATAATAAAGTAAATTAAGTGATACATATATATTAATATATATATATATAATATATATATATATATATATATATATATATATATATATAGATTAATATATATTATATATATATATATATATATATATAGATATATATATATGAAATGACTTTCTTGATGAGAATTTGCAATACAGTTTATTGTGAGATTGAGATTCTTAAAATACACTTTTGAATGCATAATGGATTCAACACCATGAAAAACTCCTAAGCACTCGATCTTTGGAGATTAAAAAATTTAAACTTATGATTTTTAAAAATCTGTACTGGATTTTGGACAAAGTTGACCAAAAAATTGATTGGGAAAAGGTCATTTCATCTATTAGCTAGACTACACACACACATAGATATCAATTGTAACATAAAATAAAAAGGAAATAAAATTAGTCACTAATGCAAATTCCCCTAAAGTTTTTATTTTTATTTTTATTTTTTTAACAAGAACCAAGAATAGCTACTATGTTAAAATACATTGAGCTAAAATTCAATTTAGATACATGATTTACATAAGCAAGTTGAAACTAGTGGACATGGTTGGAATGGAGCATGTATCAACTACCATCTACATAATTATGATGTTGAAGCTTTAGAACAAAATTCTAAAATATCTTCAATATTCCACTTGTACATTTTCTAATACTAACCTAAAAAAAACCAAACTCACAAGGCGTCCACCCCTTTTTCCCTTGTTAAGGAAGGGGTACATACCCATTTTACCCCTTCCACCTATTGACGGTGCTGGATACCACCAACATATAAGGGGTCTCCTGGATGTGAAGTCCCAATTAGATCTCACACCATTTGGAGTAGAAGCCCCATCCAGAGTATCAAACTGATCACCATAACACAAAGGTTCATCTTGGTTTCAATGTATAACGTAAGAGATTATATACATAAACCTTGAATAAATAAGTAAGTTGGCATTGTGAAATACCAATTGTTGAGATTGCAACAAGATGATGGAGCTTAGTGAAAAGAGTCGCCTTCACTAAGTGGGCCCGCAGGCTATTTTTGGCACAAGTCTATTTTTAGACTATGTCTATTTTTAGACATATGGATCATGTCTATGGATTGCAGGTTGTTGTTTATGGATGATTGGTCAAATTGGGAAAAATAGATGGAATTCTATTTTTATATCACAGCGGAGTGACTGCTCAGTCTAAATATAGAATAGTCAAATATTATTAGCTCATAATAATATTTTGACTATAAACTTTGTCTTATTCTCTTGGAGCACTTCAGGATGAGCTACGGATGTGGTACATGCAGATCCCAGAAGGAAATACGTGGTTACCTATGGGATGACTAATATTTGCATGCAGGGCTTCAGTTAGAACTCAAGTGAGTTGAGTTTAGTGGACTGGAGGTGCAGTTGATGGAGTTGTGTTCAGTTTAGCTTTGTTAAACTGGTTGTATTTAGTCTAACTGGAAAACAGACTAGAGATGAGTTGGGTGAATTAGTTATTAATTAATTCACAAGTTATTAACTCATAATGCAACTATAAAATACATCAGTTAACTCAGTTGCATGTC
>APFE030326359.1:179015-228912 GCA_000404065.3 Pinus taeda | reverse complement strand
GAGATGCTCCCTACTCTGATCACCTGTGCAACAACACTACTAATCCAGATTTTTTCGCTAGAAACCCTCGGTAGCAACTCCCTCCTCTTTGGCCCTGCCCTGTCAGGTACTATTCTGACTACATTACCCCACCAGCTCCACTCTGCAACTTTCCCACAACCTCCTAAACCTCAGCAACCTGAAGGTGAGAGCTCCTAGGCTCTACGCAATCCTGGCACCAACAACTTGGCCTCCTCAGCCAACTGCGTCACATCCCTTTGCATGGCTCTGCGTGAACCTCCCTTTGCCTCCTTTGGCCTCTGCGCTGCCTCTTCCTGGCTCACCCTTGATGACGCAGGCATTGCATCACCCTTCCCTTGGGACAACTATTTTTTGCTGCTATTGCTCTGCTCGGCTGATGTCCTCAGTTCTCTTGTGATCTGCAACCACACTCTGATACCATGTTGAAGTTTCTAAGTCTACCCGTTAGAAACCATCCATGCACTTTACTGATTTATTCCTACCTACTTGTTCTGTTAGTTAACAAGTTATTTACAATGTAAATACTGAATATAAACACTAGCGTATGCTCAACATATTACAGATCATCAACTGAAGGAAACAAAAACAAGCACACAAAATGACACTGTTATTTTTTGGACCATTGTCCCTGGAAAAACCCAATGCAGGAAAACCGATGCAACTATTTGAGGGTTTTCTTATTAAGCAATTTCAGAGTACAATTTGGGTGCCAAATCCGATTTACCCAACAGAGAATGCCCTTTCTAGTGGTACCTCTCAATGTGAGACAAATGTCTAGGCTGAAACCCTGGATAAACCCTCCGGCAGTTCCTCAGCTCCATTCTACCCCAGAAACCCCAGCGTTTGCCTTTCTGGACTGCGTCTGTAATGACCCACTTATAGTAAAGTAATATTTATGAAATTAAATAAAATTAATTAAATTAAAAATTAAATAAATTAAAATTAATAAATAAACTTTAATTCAAAATTAAGATATGCAGATAAAATCAAATCAGATTTGATTTATAAAAATCGACACGTATCATAATTGAGACACGATGATGGAGGATGTCGGTAATGGAAATTTATAAGAAGGAAGCGACGGTTGGAGGAAGGGGGAGAAAAATTGATACACAGAGACTGCGGATGATCAGGAAGACCTAACTTGTTCTGAGGTTTCTAGGCACGGGGGAAATAGTGGGTTCGCTTGAGAAGTTTATTGGACTGGGTAGGAAGGTTCTGCTCAGTTTGGCTGGGTGGTTTCGGTCTTTTGGTAATTGAAGCAGGAGCAGTTGAGGCTTTTCATTGACCATAAGACTACAGGTAAGTACTTTCATTGATTCTGTTCTGTTAATTAAATTTGTAAAATTTAAGAAATTTTATTACAGGATCATGATCTGAAATTTCGAAAACTTTACTGTCTCTGCATCTATTCTTTTCTTATTCTATTCTTATATTAAAATAGTTCACAATTCTTACATCTGGTATCAGAGCAGGTTCAACCATCAGACCTGTTAAGTTGTCGAAATAAGGTGGTGCTAAAGCCATTCAAATCATGCACCTAGTAATAAATTTGACAGTACTCATTGTCTGTTAGGACTTTTGCTAGATGAACTTTCATATGCGACCTCCCTATTGATTGTTTTACCATAGGCCTTCTCAACCTCACTGGAAACTCTATCTCTAAGCTTTGTGCAAAATACTGCTTGGCCCTCGTTTCCTTTTCTTTTCTTTGCAACTCCTTCAACCTCTTTTTGTTCTAGCTTCAGTTGTGGTAGCTCTTAAGCCACTTGATATGAAACAGAGCCATGCAACTACATCACCATGTTCTTTGTCAGTAGCAGAAGTATGAGGCTTGAAGTGCGAAAATCTAATTATTGGTGTTTTCTAGAGGCAATTGAGCCACCGCCGCCTTCATTTCATTACGTCTACTTCTGAGATAGAAAGCGAAGAATAATGCTACCGATGACCCACCGATTAGACCTGAAAGTAATATGCTCATTGGTGGACATGCTTGTGTTTCCATTAAAGAAGGAATTATTACCAATAAGATTAATAGTCACATCAAAATACTGATCCTTCTTAATTGACTGCCTGTCAGATTGATTGATTTCAAACGTTTTGTAGAAAGCTAGCATCTGCAAACGTTAGGCAACCAAAACTGTAAGCTATTAATGACAAAGTAATCCATATTTTCAAAAAAGGAAATTGGTAAACATCAAAATTTTCAAATAAATTTTGTCACTACAAATCCAGACGGTAGCAAAATCTCTCAAAGCCCAAGCCGTGGAACAAAAGTTGCAAAACTCATAGTAGTTCCGCTGAAAAAAAAATATAGTTGCAACTAACAACTTAATAAAACCAAAGGTTTCTTTATCAAAATCGTGCTATTGCTTCTCTAAACCTTTATTGCAAAGATATAATCATATTCCAATCTATAATGGTATAAATTACCAATCACATGCAAAGCAGTGACAAAGCCAATGAATCCAAGGCTCATCACTAACACCACAGTTGGTGTGATTTTAACTTCCAGAGCTTCTTGAGTATAAAATCTCAGCATATTGCTGCCATTGCTATTGCTAGATCCAACAGTAGCTCCTAACAATCTCCTTCGCCGCATGCCTGCAGCTGTAGCACTGCCTCTAGGAGGATCACCTATTCTTGCCACCATTTTGGACCTATTTATAGTCGGGATATAGCAGCCTCTCATAGGGTTTCTGCGTAACGCTAGTACACATATTGATTGCGAAAGATATCACTGAAATGCAAAAAAAAATCAGAAAGTGATAAAAATCAGAAATTGATGGATTCTCAAGCTTAAAGATAAAACACGAGGCCATGCCTATAACCGACACCCGCTCAGTTGATCAGCTGCGTGCTAGTATATGGCGTAAGTTGTATAGTTTAATGACGCATCAGGGTATAAGCGAACGTGTAATTGAAATAATGAACTAACACACCTTTAATTTCACTGTCTTTCAATATCGAAAAAAGAAGAAGATATATAATATAATGGAAATGACACAGTCATTGACAAGTTTACAAACGAGTAGTGGTGGCCTCCTTGGTCGTGCATGTGTGCTAGTGACATGTTGAAGTTATATACAAAAGTCCCATATGTATGGGAACCATGATATACATTCACACTTTTATTAATTTAATTTTAGATGAGATATGAATTTCGCTAAAGTTCTTTCACTGAATTTAAATGGGGAAGCATTAGCCGGAAGAACTTATTAAGAATTTAGTAGCTAGGTGGAAGCGTTGATTTAGTTTTGATTCGATGGGCGGTAGCTGGCGCATTCTAATCTACCCAAATCTGGCCGTCAGATGGGCACAACGTGGCGCCTTAAGGCCGCCCAAATCGCTCGGCGGTAGTTGTGTGTAAAACTGTGGACTAGCCTGTGAATGAAGTCTTGTGCACGCGGATAAAGTGAAAATACGCCTTGCCGCTGATACTTGCAATAAAAAGCTGAGACCCTATGCAACAGAATTAAGCCAAATTTTGAAGAAATAAAAAAAGTAAAAATTAAAAATAAAATAAAAATGAAAACCTCCCCATAAACCTGAGGCTATCGCTGTTTCTTGCAACGAAAGAGGGGTATATAAGAGATGGAAGTATCAAAATTATTGAGAAAGATTCTGAATCATTTTTTTATGGAATAAATTCTAAATTTCTAGAAAAGAAAATTCCCAAATTTTTAGATCCACCAATTGGAAACGTAGCCAGAATAGACATTGACGTCCATTGAATATGGCCGTCGACTGACACCTATCCGTATCACAGATCATTTATTTATTTAATTAATGGGAGCGGGCTTTACTGTCCACATGCGTGGTATCTGACGTGGACAGTGGGCCCAGTCTTGTATATTTTTTTTTATATTTTAATTCAATTGTGGTTATAAAAATTGATTTTATAAAATAAAAATATATTAAATTTTAGTATTATATCTAAAAAAAAAATTCAAGACACATGCATTGTTATGCATTAGGATAGAATACCTTGCATTAGGACAAGGAGGTCGCGAGACCACCCTCCTTGACCTCGGTACCAGTAAGATCTGCCTAGTAGATAAAAATAACAAAAAAACAAACTATACCCATTTATAAATGTGAAATTGCAAAAACGATATGTTAAATCCGAATGTATACCTTAAATTTTTATAGAACTTTTATTATGTATACAGGAAACATTACAATGGTAAAGACATATGAGCGACGACGACATGATCGGGTAGTATCACCGTCATTAATACCATCACTGTTGTCATCACCATCATCATCGTCTCCATCGATACCATCATCAACACCAATCGCTCCAGCACCGGAATTGACCATGATAATGAACTCATTGGAAGCCTTATTGGAAACATTAATAGAGTCGACCATGGCTAAGACCAAAAAAGAATTTCAACCCTTAGTAACCAATTCAGCTGAACCAAAGAAATTTAAGTATAAAAGATCAAAGGATGATATTTCTAGGGAGCTTCAGAAAATTAAACTCCCAGAATTTTCAGGAGGTTGAGCCGAAGAACACACTGAGGCATGGTTGGAAGGAATGAACATATGTTTTAAATTAAGAGAATACTCTTTTTCTGCAAAAACAAAAATTGTTGTATTTTAGTTAAAAGAAAGTGCTTTGATTTGGTGGGGAAATCTGGAAAAACAACTACACCTCACAACGAATAATGTCGCTTGGGAATTATTTGAGGAAAAATTCCGTGCGAAGTATTTACCTCCATATTTTCAACAACAACAAGCCGCAACCTTTCATACATTAGTTCAAGCCTCAAGGTAATAAAACAGTGGAGGAATACGAGATAAGGTTTATGGAGCTTGTAAAATACATTCACTACTTAGATTTTGATGAACGTCAGGTTGAACGCTTCATATTTGGGTTACATCCTCGCATTAGGGCCTTGGTGAGCATGTGGAAACCCTCATCAGTAGCTGAGGCGGTAGAATGTGGTTGTTATGCAGAAGAACATCTAGGAAGCAAAAAGGATGTAGGGCCAGCAAAACCTGTACAATCAAGATTTCCAGGAAAGACTCCTCGAAATTTCTTTAGGGGAGGTAACTCAAGGCCACCTTATGGTAATAGATTTGCCTCAAGAAATGTAGGAAGAAGAGCTCCCATGGCAGTTAATACTATAGCCGTTGAATCATCAAACACTAGTCCATGGAGATCTCCTGGCACTGCTAATAGAGGAAGAAATTCGAGAGGAAGAAACATGAGAGGACAAAGCTTTTTATCTAGAAATTCACGTCCTGATTCAAGAGTACCATCACAGATTGTTGTTGGGGATGTGGAGGACCACATTTTCAACGTGATTGTCCAGAAGCTTCATTAAGTATAGTACATAGGACTGGAAAGGAACCAATATCAAATAACCAAGGCAATCATAGAATTCATGTGCTAGTCAACAACGATCAAGCAGCACATCAATCCACTGCAGTGGAATCTTCAGGTATTATTAATGGTATAAAACTCAAAATCTTATCTGATACTGGTGCCACAGATAGTTTCATTTCGTCATATGCATTAAACAAATGTGGGTTGGCAACTCGCAGACAAAATGATTTCAGACAAGTAGAAATGACCTTAGGAGACCTCCAATCCGTAGACTTAAGTGTGAACCAATGCAAAATTGACCTAGGGGTCTGTTCGACTAAATTGAGTGTTTATGTCACAACCTTACGAACTTATGATCTTGTCATAGGTATGGATTGGCTAGAAACTCATCAAGCTTGGGTAGAATGTTATGGGAAAAGAATTCTATGTATAAATGATGAAGGAGAAGCGATTCAAATTCAAGGATTCAAGAGAAAGTTATTTATACGCTACATATGAGCAATGAAAATGATGCGTTGCTTAAGAAAAGGATGTCAGGCATATGTAATTCAAGAAGTAAATAAAGAAAAAGGACCATCCTTAGAACAATATCCGGTGTTAGCCGAATTTCCGGATGTATTTCCAAAGGAACTACTAGGATTACCCCCTGTAAGAGAGCTAGATCTCACTATTGAATTGAAACCTGGTACTTCAACCAATCTCTAAAACACCTTAAGAATGACAGCTCCAGAACTTCAAGAATTACAAATTCAATTGAAGGAACTATTGGATATAGGATATATTCGACCCAATATATCACCTTGGGGTGCTCTTGTAATTTTTGTGAAAAAGAAAGATGGATCCTTAAGATTATGCATAGATTATCAAGACTTGAATTGAGTTAAGAATCGATATCCTATGCCTCGAATTGATGATCTTTTCGATCAAATGAAAGGAGCTGTTGTCTTTTCAAAAATTGATCTTCGATCAGGCTATCATCAGCTAAGGATTTCTGAAAGCGATATTTCTAAGACTGCATTCTGGACACGTTTTGGACATTATGAATTTACTGTGGTACCATTTGGATTAACAAATGCACCAGCAGTATTTATGAATCTTATGAACAGTGTTTTCCGCAAACATCTTGATCAATTTGTACAAGTCTTTTTAGATGATATACTCATCTATTCCAAGAATGAGAAAGAGCATAAAGATCATTTACGGATATTGTTGTCCCGCCTTAGAAAACATCAGTTATATGGAAAATTATCGAAATGTTCATTCTATTAGGAAAAGATTCATTACTTAGGTCATATCATATCAGGTGAAGGGATTTCAGTAGACCTTGAGAAGGTAAAAGCAATCATGGAATGGCCAATATCGAAAAACGCACATGAAGTACGAAGCTTTATGGGTTTAGCCGGTTACTACCGAAGATTTGTGGAGGGATTCTCCAAATTGCAAAGCCAATTACAACCCTTCAGCGTAAAGGTGTTAAGTATGAGTGGACGGAGAAATGTAATAAAGCATTCTCTGAACTCAAAATACTATTGACTAGTGCACCAATCTTAAGAGTCCCTGATATGGACAAAGATTTTACAGTATGTACTGATGCATCCAGATTCCAAACAAGGGCTAGGTGCAGTATTGATGCAGGATAGAGGAATAATAGCATATGCCTCTAGAAAGTTAAAAACTTATGAAGAATTCTATGCTACTCACGATTTAGAATTAGCCGTCGTAGTACTAGCTCTAAAGATCTGGAGACATTATCTAGTGGGACGGAGTTTTACACTTAAAAGTGACCATCAAATTCTACAATATTTGTGCACCGAAAGAGACTTAAATGCTAGACAAAGACGCTGGAGTGAATTCCTAAGTGAATATGACTTTGGGATATCATATATTAAGGGAAAGGAAAATGTAGTAGCAGATGCTTTAAGCAGAAGACCTCGGATATTCTCTCTCATACCTATCAAAGTAGACTTAAGGCAACAAGTACTAGAATATCTCATAAAAGATAGCTGGTATATTTAGGTAAGATCTAATCCTGGGAGTAAAAAGCCAAAAGAATCTAAATTTGAAGGATATGAACTAGAAGATATGGAATCTTACGATTCCATGGAAGGATGTATATTCCTGATAATAGGGATCTTCGAGACACTATCATTAAAGAAGCCCACAGAGCAGTATATTGTGCACATCCTGGGGTAAAGAAAATGTATGTGGATACCAAGAAACTCTTCTTCTGGCCAGGCATGAAACGTGATATCGTTCAATTTGTTGCAAGATGTTTGGAATGTCAGCAAGTAAAAGCAGATCATTATCATTCAATGGGTCTTCTACAACCTCACGACATTGGTATGACCAAATGGGAGATTATTTCTATGGATTTTGTCACTGAGCTACCTCTTACTTCTCAAAGACATAATGCCATTTTGGTAGTAGTGGATAAATTAACGAAAAGTGCCCATTTCATTCCTGTAAGAGATACTTATGACGTTACTGACGTAACTCGAGTATTCATAAATGAAATTATCAGATTTCATGGGGTACCTAAGAAAATTATATCAGACAGAGATTCTCGATTCACTTCAAGATTCTGTACTTGCATGCAGTCAACCTTAGGGACTTAATTAAATTTAAGCACAACTTATCATCTTGAAATTGATGGGCAAACAGACAGGGTAAATCAAGTACTTGAAGATATGTTGAGAATGTATGTTATGGATCAATAATCACACTGGGAAAAATACTTATCCTTAGTCGAATTTGCATACAATAACAATTACCATAGCTCAATCGGAATGCCTCCATTCGAAGTATTATATGGCAGACCTTGCAAAACACCATTAAGTTGGGACAAATTAGAAGATTGGGTGATAGTAGAACCACAATTAATCCAAGAAATGGAGGAGTAGGTAAAAGAAATTAGGCAACGATTAAAAGAAACACATGATAGACAAAAGAGTTATGCTGATGCTCACAGAACTGATTGGAAGTATGAAGTAGGGGATCAAGTTTTCATCTGCATCAAACCGAATAAAAGTACTATTCGATTCAGAAGAGGGACAAAGTTGTCACCCCGATTTATTGAACCATTTAAAGTCATAGAAAGAGTTGGACCTGTTGCCTATCGTCTTGCACTGCCACCTCACTTGCATAAAGTTCATAATGTATTTCATGTATCTGTATTAAGACATTATATAGCTGATCAATCTCATAACCTTCATTGGATGGAACTGCAGGTATCGGACGAAGGAATCATATCGGTCGAACCATTACGTATACTGAAACGTAGGGTTTGACAGCTTAGGAATCGTCTGGTAGACCAAGTTAAAGTCCAGTGGGACAAGTATAGTCCTGGATTGACTACTTGGGAAGATATAAAGAACATGTCAAAAATACCCCAATCTGTGTCAATTTTGAAGAACTTTAAACTATGTTTTGTATATATTTACCTTACTGTAAATCAAAGACTCAGAGCCATTTTGAATGACTATATATAAACATGAACTTTTATGACATAATATCTGTTAAATTTCGCTAGTACATGGATACCAAAACGGAATATGTTATTGATCTTACTAAATTATAGTTATCAAAGTAAAGTTTAAAATATTTAAGTGGTTTTGCTTCTGATGGGAATTAAGATATTATAATTCTGTTTTATTTATGCGTATCAATATGATTGATAAGATAGAAATCAACGGATAATTACATTTTAATATGAAAGTCAATGACATGAATAGAATATGGCAAAGTATGTTATACTATAATTGACATGTGCGAATTATACATAAGCTATTTGTTTTTGAATATGTTAATGCACATTCTATAAATGCATGGACAAAAGTTTATGATTGCAGATAATATCTGTTACCAAAATGACCACGTGATGACAGAAACCTCAGAACAATTAAGGCTCAAAGAGATTCCATGATAGGGTGTTAACCCTGATTCTACTGGGAGGGGTGGAGGTGTTGCCCACCGTTTATCCTCCGAATTCTGGAGTCATGGGAGGACTGTGCGAGTCACGCTCCCCTAGATGTGTGATGATGACTGCCGGATGCCTACTAAGGATCAGGTCGGTATAGCCAACGCTGTCATCCTTGGAGTTTATGAATGGTTAGGTCAGCATAACTGACGCTATGACATACTCCAGTAGAGGACGGATAGGATGGGAGCGGAAGAGATTAGGAAAGATAGGATGACTATAGAATAGCTCAAAATCAACGAGATAGAACATGGATATTATAGTTGTAAAATATTAAAAATAATAAAGAAAACAAATTCAACTTGTACTATAAAGACCTATATACTCATAATAATCAATAATATATTTTATAAAACCTAACTTCGGGATGAAGTTTTCGGAAGGAGAGATGTATGTAATGACCCACTTATAGTAAAGTAATATTTATGAAATTAAATAAAATTAATTAAATTTAAAATTAAATAAATTAAATTTAATAAATAAACTTTAATTCAAAATTAAGATATGCAGATAAATTCAAATCAGATTTGATTTATAAAAATCGACACGTATCATAATTGAGACACGATGATGGAGGATGTCGGTAATGGAAATTTATAAGAAGGAAGCGATGGTTGGAGGAAGGGGGAGAAAAACTGATACACAAAGTCTGTGGATGATCAGGAAGACCTAACTTGTACTGAGGTTTCTGGGCATGGGGGAAACAGTGGGCTTCGCTTGAGAACTTTACTGGACTGAGTAGCAAGGTTCTGCTCAGTTTGGCTAGGTGGTTTCGGTCTTTTGGTAACTGAAGTAGGAGCAGTTGAGGCTTCATCGATCGTAAGATTACAGGTAAGTACTTTCATTGATTCTGTTATGTTAATTAAATTTGTAAAATTTAGGAAATTTTATTACCGGATCATGATCTGAAATTTCGAAAACTTTACTGTCTCTGCATCTATTCTTTTCTTATTCTGTTCTTATATTAAAATAGTTCACAGGTCTTACATTAAAATAGTTCACAGTTCTTACAGCATCAGCCTCTCTCTGCCCAGCGCTAGCCTTGCGTTAGCCTCAGGAGGCCCTACGTCAACTTTCTGGCCGTCGTGTTAGCTACGCTAGCCTCTCTGAAGCACTTCGCAGCTCCTGGCTACCTCTGTGTGGCCCTGTGTGAGTCCTGGCTGCTACTGCGTCATTCTCTCTAGCTCCTGTGCTGATCTCTCGATACTATCTCTGCCTCTCTGTACTCACTGCCCCTCAGCTGCAACTTCAATCACTGATTCTATTTCTCTTAGCAAACCCCACTCTAGAGCATAGAATGACAAATCATCTGGTGTGTTCTCGAAGTGACCCTCAAGCCTCCTCTTATACTTTTCTCGTTGACATATCAACGGCTGAGATTAAGTCCCTAATCAATGGCTAAGATTAGATCTGGATTGATCCATGTCTTTTGGACCATTCTAACACAATTTTATATTAATCCACATTAATATTTTAATTTCCCTAAGTTTAGACTTAGGGACTCTATTAAAAATATTAATTATTTTAATATTTCTCAAATTGTTTAAATCTGCCAAAACTCTTTCTGGGTATTGGAGATGTCATGTGCCCTAACCTCTCCACCAAATTTCGTGGCTAGAGCATATCCGATGCTACCCCAAATCAACACAAATGGATGTTATGCTTCTTCATTGTTGCTTCCAAGGCTTCTATCTTCTTAAAGCATTTGGATTCTTAGTGGCCATCACGATTACAAAAGTTGCAATGTCTATCAACCTTCTTCCCTTTGTTTTTAGTTTCCTTATCATATTGTTGAGTTGATTTTTGATTGTGAGACTAAAATTGCTTAGGACCCTTGTTTGGTTTAGAACTATTCTTTTTAGGATGATGCTTCGTAGGATTCTTTGAACTTGGTTGCTGCTGGGCTGCTAAGGCTTTCTTAGAAGAGTTTCCAGTATTAAGAAGACCAAGATGTGAGAGTTTTTCTTGTTCCCTTATTAAAGAATCATCAAACGAGGGGGACTTGTAGGCTTGTCCTTGAGAAATAAAGGCTTCTCTAGTAGAATGTAAGGTGGAAACAAACACAGAGTAGGTTGGCCCTAACTTAATAAGAATGGAATAGATAAGGCTACCGTCTTCTTTCTTAACCTTAACACCTTCCAAGAGAAGTCTAAGAATGGAAGAAAAATTATTGGGGTCCAACGTAAGCAACTCATTTTCAAGTTGATGGGCTATAATTTCATTTTTAATTCCAAAAACTTTATTGAGTTGTTTCATTGCTTCATCAGGGGTATCAAGTTCTGCGATATGGAATCTTAAGGTTTGGAGAAATAGACATCCCTATCAACCCACATCTTGATCTTGCTGATTTTCCCATTTGGCTTGCTTATCTTTATCTTTAGGTTTAGACTCTTGGCCTGAGGCTATTCTATAAAGACCTTTACTTCGAAGTAAATCCACAATGTAGGATAGCCATTGGAAGTAGTTGGTGTTGTAAAAAAAACTAGGCATGGACTTTCCATTTTATAAAAAAACTGAAATTGTAAATGTTGAAACCAAATGTTCCAATGGAAAGATTTCGAAAAATTAGGTTGATTAAAAAAACTGCTGTGAAAATGAATTCTGGATGAAGAAATTATGATTTTTTGAAGATGCCGACAAACCACATGAATGTTGGGAAGTGAATGATAATGTTATATTTAAAAAAAATCACGTCCCTTTCCAAACTTAATCTATTTAACTCACTTTAAAAACAAACTTTATGTGACCCACTTTTATAAATAAGTGAAAGTCACTTTTACAATGGTACTTTATGAACTATCCATTAAATTGTAACTTAAATAAAAGATAAAGTGACTTTAGAATTATAAGTGACTCACTTTTTATAATGGGTGAGAACACTTTTACATAAAGTAACTTTAAAACATAAGTTATATGTGCTTTTTGAAAAAGTAACTCAGCAAAAAGAAAGACTTGAACCCAAGGCCGTTATTCTCATAAAGTAACTTTGGACCAAGTGAGCTAGTTTAAAAGGTTAGTAATTTTTGGAAAAGAGAAAGGTTTTTGTTTTTTGCTCACTGAATCTTTAGATTGTGTGCTTATTTGCGAAACCCTTTTTTGCCTACAAAACAAAAAAACCACACAAACCAAAATGAACACACAAAAGTATCCAAGTCTTACGACTTAAAGTCAGATTTACCGAAAACTATATATTTTCCTCAATGTTTCTGATTTTCTGAGATCACACTAATAAGGTGCAACGGAAAAGAGCATACACATGAGAAAAATCCTTTCTTTCTCTTTCTGATTTGCGCAGATCACACAGAGTCGCGGGGCAAAGAGCATATGCAGAAATGAAAGGTATAGATCCAGGAATTAAAAAAAAATTAACATGGACCTGTCACTCCCTTAGAGGATGAAACCACCTAATAGGGTCCTTGGTTAACCTTTTTTTTGAACTTGGAGACACCTGTATACTCAAGAGTCAAAAGCCCATTATGGAAGGGCATGCCACTATGAAGTGTCCACTTGGTTCCATGATTTGTAAGCTCATTTACTCGATTACACTAATGATTTGTCGTATTGTAAGGTGAGGAGACACATTGGACCTTGTACATGATTGCAAGTGGGTCTTCATCTGGGGTTTGGTTTCCCTATATGAAGTCCAAGCCCTCTAGAGGGTCATATGGGCATTTGTAGGGTGAGCATTAAGAGCCATGGGCCTCCACCATCGCAGAGAGGAGATTACCACGTCATGGGATCCTTCAATTCCACTCATTGCTTGCTCGTGTTCCATTTATTTGACGATGATGATGCACCTGGACCACCTTTCCCAATCGGCTACACTCTTGCACCACACACTTGGCAGCTGATCTAGGGCCTAGATGAGGATGTGTCTCACTATGGGAGATAAGAGGAGGTCTTGCATCATTCTTCCAGCCCTTACAGATGGAATACAGGCTTGTTCGATCCATATGGCAACCCATTTGGATGTTTTTGTGCCCCCAAAGCCACTTTGGGGACACCATAGGTCATTTGCTTGGCTATCAAGGGGCCACCCCTTTTATCACTAGGTTTGGAGCCCATCCCTTCATTTTGGAACACGTTGGACTCCACTAGGCCTAGTTGATGGCCCTTCGACCTATTGTATCTATCATTTTTCCCTCTTGAGAAACTTATTTTTGTATTATGGAGCTATCTTGGTGGGCTTGTTAGCAAGTAATGTTATTTTGCACCTTATTTTATTAGTTGGGGCATCATTAAGCCTAATTAGGCAAATCGAGGAGGATATGTATTGATGTGATGATCATTGCATTTGATCATCACTTGGATTTGGATCTTTATTTCTTCTTGAGAATTTCACTATAACTATTGGAGGACGAATTGGATAATTTTTTATGCATTTTAATGTTTGGAAATCTTGTCTTGGTCTTAGAGCTTTGATTTTTGTCTCTCTTGATGATTGCATGATTTCGCTATACTTTTATGTGCCTTTTTCATGATCTATATCTTTATTTATGTCACATGTATAATGTATGAAAATTTTCACTCATGAAGCTAGAGTCGCTACCCTAATGGAAATGTGAATTTGGTTAATCTTAACTTTGTGAGGGTTTTTCATATGTTTCATGTTTGGTATGATGAATGAATGTCCTAGATGTATATAATCTTCATAATTGCCTTGATAAGTCATTAATCGCAACATCAAAGAAGTATAAATTTCCCTAGAAATCTAATTGTTGCCTTTAGGGCTATGTGAATTCGCTGGGGAACTCCTTGATTGGGTAAAAGAAACTCTAAACATTGAAATCTCATTGAGTCCATTCTCCCAATAAGTTAGCCACTGGTCTAGTCCTTGGTGATCACCAAAACGAAAATCTTTTCACCTCCCTACCCGAGTGTCTCCTAGGGCATCACACGAAATCAATTATAGCCATCCAAAATTGACGAAACTTGGTCTAGAACTGCGTTGGTGTGTCCTTGAGAGGTCATCAAAAATTGAATCCATTCTAACAGTTGAATCTCAAGTTTTGCCAAGCCCTAGCTCAAAGACCATTCTCCCTTGGTCTCCTTTGGTTAGTGGCTTCATCAAGGATCTTTGCATTAAAACGTCAAGTCAAATCTTATCTCTTTGATCCTTTCCTTTTCCCTCACCTAGTCAAGGCCTTTTGTTTGAATTTTCATCCCAAATTCTTGACCTTGTCTAGGTCCACTAGGGCTTCTTTGTGATCCTGCAACCTTGTCATTCAAAATTCACAAGGAGTACTTAGAAAACCCTATTCTCCTAGGGTTCTTAGGTCTAGGACACTTCACATCAAGAAATACTCCTCATCCATAGGTCGAGGTTTCCCTCTAGCCTTTCTTGGAGAGCCATTCTTCTTGCTTCTTAAACAAGCAAGCCTTATCCCTAGAGTCTCTCCTTTGAATAGGCCCCTTGAAATCACTAATTTTAGATCATTGATATATCATTCATAGTGATTTCCCTATTACCGTGACTCCTCCCATCGGTGAAAATCTGTAAAGAGCAGGGGGCTTTAGCTGAGGTGATAGTGGCCTATTGTAATATTCCTAATTGGAATTAACAATAAATAACATAAGCATGCAACTTGAAATAGTAAACAAAATATAAACAAATTTTCTACGTAATTTTCTCTCCTAAATCAGTGATTTTAAGGCTAGGACGAAAATCTAGGGCTTGCAACGAAATTTTAGGGAGGAGGCTTTTTGGTGATTTGAGAGCCTAAACACCAAGCTTAGGGTCTAGGCTACCTATTCTCCAAGTTTGGTGGGCATCCACTCAAATTTCACCCATAAAATCTCTTGCCCTAGGTGTTGATTCAAGAGGGAAACCGTAGTTCTTCTCCCCTCAACTTGAGGACTTCCTCGAAGTTTGTATGCACTTAGTACTTGTTGAAATATATCTCAAGAAGCCTTTTCTCTCAAGTCTTGACCTTGTGAATACCTATCACCATCGAGAAACCTCAAAATCCTAGGTCTTGTGCCTTCTTTCCAGGACTTTTCTTAGAGAACGACAAGCTTCTTTGATGCCTTGTATCTTTATTGAGTCTCTCTTTCAAATGGGCTCTAGCTTGATTACTTTGTGCCTTACATGTAGCATATCTATTTTAAGTGATCTTCTTCCTATCGTGACTCCCCATCCGTGAAAGTCTGTAAAGAGCAGGGAGTTTTGGCTCAGGTGATATTGGGCCTCTACCCCATTTTTAACACTTTATCTAGATTTTATCTTGTAGGGTTTCCCTCTCCAAGGCCTGTTAGATTTTGTGGTAACAGACAGTAACCTCACATCTAATTTCAATTATAGCAACAGGCTTAGATCAGAAAACCAATAGTGTTTTATCTATAGTCTCTCATATGAAATGCTGGAATGATGCTAAAACGATGTCATCAGTATGCTAACTTGTACACCTAGGGCTAGAACACTCTCTTCATTTGTTATCTTGCCAATATTGTCCTACGATAAGTTTTCTTACCATAAGGGATGTGTTGTGCTGAATATGAGACTAGCACCCCATCTCACTGTTAATTTGTTGAGATATGTGGAGTTAAAGTTCCAGGGAAAAGATGTATTCACACGTTGTTTTGAAGTGGTCAAGATCACTCATGAATACACGGATATGTCTCTAAAATTATGTGGCATGCTTGTTTTCTTGAATTCAAACACTAATAAAACTATAATTTTAATATTCCAAGAAATGTTGTTAAGTAGGTTATTTGTACTTATAGGAAACTTGTTTGTGAGTTAGGAATAAACTGATCATAATGCTACACTTGTTTCGTTCATCTGTCATTATGCATTAATACTATGATGTCATATGGATCTTGATGATTGGGACACTAACCTGGAGTAGATATTCTGATTGTATATGCTGAAGTCAACAATGCCTTTCCCTCTCATAATTGTTGATGTGTCATGACCTAGCGCCCTAGTTATACCTGTACTATTTTCTCACCATGAAGGGCTGAAAAAGAGCACTAACTATAGCTGTTTAAATATTACACAAGGTCTGCTCCTAACTTCTAAGCTAATCAGTAAGAAAACTCTTTATATTCAACTTGAAATTATTGTTCTCTTTCCAATCTTCAAACTAATGACCGTCTTACACACTGGGAAAGCTTTCAAATTTGAGAAGGTGATAACATGCCAAACTTACTCATTGATATGTTGCGGCTGAGAGTGTCTTTTATAAACCAGGCTCTCCCTATGTCCTTTGTGGTTCCTTGATGGTTGGCTGCATACCAACTGTTTCTTGTGCCCAGGTAGGTTTGAGATTCTACATCCATCATCTCGTGAGTTTTTAGAAGGATAATCAAGTCTTGGCTCTCTGCTACAAGCCCTAAACTTTTACCTCTTCTTCATGGATAACGCTGTGTAGAGTCTAAGAACTGCTTTACCTTGACACCCTTTTTGCCCATATTTCCTCCTTTTTCATATCTCTATCATCTAAATAAATGCAATGAATATAAGGTTTTGTTAAGGTAAGCACTTATATGTCCTCTTTTTCATATTTTGTCCATATACCTTATTGTTTTATTAAAGTTTGCATTTAGCTATGGAATTGACCTGATTCTCCAACGAATCCACAAATCCGCAGCTACTTCCATTGTTGAAAGGGTTCAGGTGCGCCAGCTCAACAAAGGAGTATATGGATAGATGAAGAATGATCCCCTCATGGATTTCTTCCTATTTACTCAAACCAATCCATCAAGAAAATCGCACTACAACGCGGTCAACCATGACAGTCAATTGCAAAATAATGTGTCGGAATAGAGTCTGAGTTTCACGAAATATTATCGATTTGCTTTTTCAAATAGCAAATCGATGATTAAACGATATGATTTGGTTTGATAAGGATTTTAATGAAGATACTTAGGCTTGAATTTGTGATACTGTTAATTAAGAAAATGTTATAAGAACAATGGTCGCTTTGTGCTTTGGTGCGCGTCGCTGTATGTAATTTTGAAAGCATCCTGTTAAAACTATTTTCCGATTAATAAATATTGGTTCATACATTTCATGTTGCGTTGATTAAAGTTGCTAATTGCCTCGTGGAGTGCCCTTGCGTGCAGATCAGGTCTTTGACTCACTACAAATATATTTTCTTTGGTTTCTTAGAATTAAATTATCGATGCTTTGTTTTATGTTTTAGGATGCAGTGCAATGGAGTTCACGATTAAATTGACATTTGCATCAGTAATTTCATTTGATTTATGCCTAGTATAACTTGATCATTTCATTTGCTTTCTACCTAGTAGAATTCAGTCATTTCATTTCACAGTTTGGTTATTTCATAGCTTATCAATCTCGTTCTTGTTTTTACTTTTGCATTGAGTGAAGCTGCAATAGTTAAGAGTGACAGTATTTTCTTAGCAACTGAATTCAAGCATCATTCATTTTCCAATTCGATAAAGTAGATCTCCTTTACATCATTCCATGCTTTCGTAGTTAGTCTAGTTTGGGTGCAGCATAAAAATCCAAACATAATCAAAAACGGTCTAACAGAGTAGAGTTAGGATCAATGTGGAAAAAGTCGAAGTCGGGATTAAATCGGCAAGGGTCCAAAAGTTGAAAAAGTCGTTAAAGTCGGGAGTTTTTCGAAAAAGTCGGCAAAAAGTCGGCAAAATTAAACGGCCAGCCAAAAAAATAAAAAAAATCGGGATTTAATCGGCCAGCCAAAAAAATCAAAAAATCGGGATTTATTCCCGACTTTTTCCACACTGGTTAGGATCACTATTCAACCATCCCACAAAGTTTGATTCAATTAAGATTAATTTTAGAATAACCAGCTAATAGATCTCAAGGATAATATTCTAATATAGACAGTAACATCATTTCCATACTGATTCTAGATTTAGACATTAACCATAACATAAACACCTTAATGACATAAGTAACTTCTAGCACATACAGTGCACTTGTACTTCATCAGTTTACCTCCCCTAGTCAATAATTTATGCTTACAATTTAAGAACATTAAATTGACTAAACATGCTGACAATTCCATATTACTAGCTTAACTTTTAAACTGTGCATTGTTACCAAATTTCATGGCTTGTCTCATGCTTCTGACATGCTCTGAAGAATTTTAATTTACAAATTACAAACTTGCTGTGCATTGATGTGCCATAATGAATAACTTTGGTAGTCACCTTGATGCAGGTAGCTGCTACACCAGATTTGATGGTTGCATATGTTGATTTTTTCCTTGGGGGGGATGAAAAGCGGCCAGATCTCCCTCTTCGTCTCCAGCAGAGATTTCCCATGAGTATCATTTTTGGAGGGGATGGAAGTTACATGGCTCCTTACTCTCTTCACAGTGATAATCTCCTGACTAGCCTTTTGGGACAGGTCTGCAAGTGCAAATAATAAGAAAGTCTCATTAAAGTTTTAATTTGGTTTGCTGTGATACATTTCTGGTGTTGATACTTAGCTATGGGTTTTAGGTTTGACTAGTTACTGTCTTCATAAAAGGCATTGATGTATTAATGGGCACTTGCTTCATTCTTGGAGATTTGAGCATTGTTAAATTGTTGCACGACATACAACAACACAATAAAGTTCATGAAAATCTACTTAGCTTTCATTGTGTGGTTTCTTCTGTGGCAGTCTGTTCCAGCAACCATGTGGTATCGTTTTATTGCTGGATTGAATGCATATTTGCGTACAGTGCACCGAGGTTGCCGACGCATTACATTGCTGCCTGTAATAAATTGGCTAGGCACACATGCAAACCCTTGGCTTAGCTTACATGGTATACGGGTTGACCTTGCTTGGTTCCAGGCCACAACATCTGGCTACTACCAGTTAGGCCTCATTGTCAATGAGACTAATGAAGTAGCACAGCCTACTTCACTGCCAAACATGGGAGGCACAATGACCATTGAAGAGTTGAGGTACTGAAAAGTTCATATCAGAATAAAAATGTGCCAGACTGCATGTCTTTTAACCGTCTATTAGCGATTTGAAAGCCGGGGCATCTATTCTGTAACTTGTATGCATGGTAGTCATGATTTCCTACATTACGAAAATTTAGGAGTAAAATATTCTAGCAACAGATGGATTACAATGATATGTCTGATCATTTTTTAAGTTATGGGGCAAATCACATTCCTTGTCTTTTTTATCTATATTAATCTAATTTTCCCTACTGTCATGCATCAGGACAAATAATACACACAGCAATCACCAGACAGTTCAGTGGCAAGGTGGTCAACAATACACTGGCTGGTCTCGCAGAAGGATAGGAGGAATAGGTGGAGGGATCATCAACCTATATACTTTGCCATCTCTAGAGGATAGAAAAGATTTTTCTTTTCCTTTCTATCTGATAGTCCATAATGCACGCCCTGTTGGCCATGAGGTAATGAGTTCCAACTATTGTTTATGTTTGAAAGTCAGGTGTCAATGTGATTTATAGATTATTATAATGCAGTCACATTTTTTAGACCCGTTGATTTATCATTTCCCAGTTCTGTTCTAAATTTCTAATATATCTTCTGTATATGTTTCCTGCAGGACCTTGTGGGTCTAATCATCTCAATTTTGCTTTTAGGGGATTTTAGCTTAGTTCTGCTTACATTGCTGCAGTTCTACTCCATTTCACTGGCAGCATTTCTTCTCGTTCTGTTTGTTCTTCCTCTTGCCTTGTTATCACCTTTTCCTGCTGGTATTAATGCTCTCTTCAGTCATGTTCCAAGGAGATCAGCAGGTCTTGCTCGTGTCTATGCCTTGTGGAATGTCACATCTCTGGCTAATGTTGTAAGTTCCTATTTATGTAAATTTGTTGTAATCAGCTTTATTTCTGCCAGTATCAGACTTCCTAGTTTGTAATCATTAATGAGATAACTCTGCGTAACATGTTCAAGAAATTATGGATTCTTCCATGAACACAAATTATTTTTAGAGCTTGTTGGCTACAAGCTATAATTTGAATAACCTGGTACACATTGCTAGGCTTAGGCCTGACAAAATCAACTAATAAAAACATAGTTTGTCATCAAGGGTATGAATGGCACTGATATACTATAGTTTTAGTCGTACAATGTCAAAACATTTACAATCAAATCCATGTTGTCTGTTTTCAGCTTGTACGCTACTCTATAACCTATTACTGTTTAGCACTAATTTCTACACCCTGTAAACTGATGTAAACTTAAAAAATCAGCAATAGAAATTAGCAAACATATGGGAAAATCTGCCCTAAGTGTCACTCGCAAATACCCCTCTCCGATTGGGTTGTGCTTGCCAACCTTGTGTGAAAATTTCTGAATCTAACACATCAGAAACCCCTACTGCAATATCTGGTTTACTATCTCCTACTTGTTCTTTACATTAACACGTTATTTAATAACATAAACATCGAAGTAAACACAATTACAGCCTTCACAAATATACAGATCAACAACTGAAATAAACTGAGACAACACAAGTGTCACCGTTATTTTTGGACAATTGTCCTCGGAAAAACCCAATTTAGGAAAAGCAGTGCAGCATATATGAGGGTTTTATTATTAAGTAGATTTCTGAATACAACTAGGGTGCCGGCTCACCCTTCAGAGAATATTCTCGGCAGTAGTACCTCTATGTGGAGACAGATATTCCGGAAAATCAGGAATTGGATGAACAATTCCACAATGACTCCGGTTGTTCCTTATGTTGGACAACGAAAGCTGCTCCAAGCGCTCCTCTAGAATTGCATCACCCTCTCCCAGCTAATCTGCTCTCAGTCTGCCCCACAGAACCTCCTCAATGCAGCCTCTTCAACCTAGCATCGGCGTCTATAGCCCTCTGCATTGTCTGTGTCAGCTGCTGCGACTTTCTGCGTCAACCTCCGCGTCCTCTGCGTCTACCTCTGCAGCTTCTGCGTCCTCTGTGCTGGCCTCCTTAGCCTTTGCGTCAACCCTCCTAAGCTCTGCGTTGCCTCTTATGGGACTTTGTTGCCTCTCTGATATGTATTCTTAAGCTTTGGATCGAAATCCCTTGCTAAATTGCCCCACTGCAACTGATCTCTAACTCGACTTCCTCAGCAAACCCAAACCCAAAAAATCAACTTGATCTCTCTTGGTGTGTCTCCAACTGGCCCTCAAGCCTCCTCTTATACTTTTCTTGTTAATGATTCAACAACCGAGATTAAATCCCTAGTCAACAACGAAGATTAGATCTGGCTTGATCTATTTCTCACCCATTTTATATTAATACACATTAATATTTTAATTTTCCTAAGTTTAGACTTAGGATCTGATTAAAAATATTAATTATTTTAATATCTTTTCATCCGAGTGGAATTTCTCCAAACGATTTATGGGTGTTGGAGATCTCATGTGCCTTAGCCTCTCCACCAATTTTCATGGCTAGAGCACATCTGATGCTACCAAAAATCAACACTCCCTCTTAGCGAGGAATGTGCTCTAGTAATGCATCACCATAGAAACATCACACTGATCTTCCGCATCGGTACCTGTGTTGATGCTTGGCTAGCTGCCTCACATCCCCTGCACTGCTGCTTCTTGTACAGGTGCCCATGACACTACCACTCCCACTGCTACATCTGTATTGCTGTTTCCTATGAAAATGTTGCCTCATGCAGCCCATAGCACTGCCATTGCTAACTGCTGCACTGCAACTTAGTTATTGAGAAGTAAGTAACTGACTTCACCCAAACACTGACATCCTGGTCAGTCTGGAAGCCTCATGATGCTTAAGCTATCTCTATTGCTATCCTGTGCCTCTCACACTGCTGCAACCTCCACTGTGCTGCTACAAACTTCTACACTCTAACACTGCCTTGTCACTCCATCGCACCTTGCTCCACCTGACACCTGTCATCATGCTACTGTCGTTAAGGGCTCCCATAGTCGTATGTGATCCAAGAGTTTGGGCACCTCAAGAATATTGCCCCTCTTCTGTAGTCCTCTCAACAACAGCTCTATATCTCCCCACCTCTTCTCTAGAGGTGCATGAGCACTCATGGCATAATCGTCATCAGTCTCGACATCCTTTTCTACCTTTGCTGGAGCTGCCTTTGAGTCGGAAGCTTCTCCCTTGCCTTTCTTCCAGGGGCACTAAGATGCATAATGTCCCAGCTCCCCACAATTGAAGCACTTGACCTTGGAGATGTCCTTCTTCTTCCTCTTCTAAACTCCTTGCTGTCTCGTAGATGCTAGAGCCGCATCCTCTTCCTCCTCTTTCTTGACTCGAACTCCCTTACCGCTACTCCCCGCCTTGGTTAACCTCTTGATCTCTTCTTGTCGAAGAGCTGCCCACATCTCCTCCCAACTGGGGAAAGTCGCTCTGCCCAAAATGCTTTGGACAAACGTCTCTCAGTCCTCAGAGACTGCATTCAAAGGAATCCTGACCATAAACTCTGGATTTGATGTAGACACCACGAAAGTAAGATGGACATGAATTCCTTGCAACCTGAGAAGGAAGTGATCTATCTCCTCTCATTTTTGCATCTGATATGACCTCAGCTGATTTTCCAATAACATCTTCCACTGCACGAAAGAGCCCTTGTATAAGGTGGTTAGGGTCTCCCACATATCCCTTGTTGTTGACTTCTCAGCAATATGTGGTATTACATGATCCTTGACCCCATCTAGGATCATGCATTTCGCCTTCACCTTCACCATGGTCTCCTCATACTTCTCATTTGCATCAGGGTCAACTAGGACAACAACTATTTTCAAGGCATAGTCCTTGATGCGATGTTTATCCAGGATTGCCAGGATCTTGGCCTTCTAGATAACAAAATTGGATATAGTATGTCCTTATCCCTCAATCCATTCACTGCCATCTCTGCTTTTTCGCTAGACTCTCATTGAGTCCTGATTTCGCTCCTGGAAATCCTCTTGCCAACTATCGAATCACTCCTTTTCAATCCCCCTTTGTTGCTGCAACTCGGAGTTGGATTTCTTGGCTAGAAATCCGTTGAGGTAGTGCTTCCCTCTACCTTGGTTCTGTCTCCTTAGACATTGTTCTGTACTAATAAGACCAGCGTCCCACCAGCTCCTCAAATCACAATTTGCACAGCACCCTTAGCCCCGACAACTTAAGAACCTGAGCCCTTCAGGCTGTGCGCAATAACGGTATAGGCTGAATTTGCTCCTCCTGGCCAACTACGTCAATCCTTCGTGGTTGAGAAGGATGACGTGGCTCTACGTGAGCTTGTTTTGCCCCTTTGCCTCTGCGTTGGCCCTTCTCCTGGCTCAGAATGCAGATGCAGTTTCTGCATGAGCCTCTACGTCACCCTATTCTTGCCTCTTTAGCTCTGGAACAACGCTGTGTCTCGAGACAGTTGCTTATCTATTGCAAATCCTCAGATTTGTTCAGTTGGTGTCTTCAGTCCTCTTTGATCTGCCATCACTTTAATACCATGTGAAAATTTCTGAATCTAACACATCAGAAACCCCTACTACAATATTTGGTTTACTATCTCGTCCTTGTTCTTTACATTAACAAGTTATTTAATTACATAAACATCGAAGTAAACACAATTGCAGCCTTCACAATTATACAGATCAACAATTGAAATAAACTAAGACAACACAAGGGACACCATTATTTTTGGACAATCACGCTCGCAAAAACCCAATTCGGGAAAATCGGTGCAGCATATATGAGGGTTTTATTATTAAGCATATTTCTGAATACAACTAGGGTGCCAGAAATGGCTCACCCTTTAGAGAATATCCTCAGTAGTTGTACCTCTATTTGGAGACAGATATTCTGGCAAATCAGCAACTGGATGAACAATCCCACAGTGACTTCGGTTATTTGTTGTGCTGGACAGCGAAAGTTGCTCCAAGAACTCTTCTGGAACTGCATCACCCTCTCCCGGCTAATCTACTCTCAGTCTGCCCCACAGAACCTCCTCAACGCAACCTCTTCAACCCAGCGTCAACCTCTACAGCTCTCTGCGCTGTCTACGTCAGCCTTTGCGGCTTTCCGCGTCCTTTACGTCTGCCTCTACAACTTCTACGTCCTCTGTACTGGCCTCCTTAGCCTCTGCATCCTTTGCGTCTGCCTTCGTAGCTTCTACGTCCTCTCCGCTGGCCTCCTTAGCCTCTGTGTTAACCCTCCTTGGCTTTGCGTTGTCTCTTCCAGCACTTTGTTGCCTCTCTGATACGTATTCTTCAGCCTTGGATCGAAATCCCTTGTTGAACTGCCCCTTACTGCAACTGATCTCTAACTTGATTTCCTCAGCAAACCCAGCCCCAGAAAATCAAATTCTTGATCTCTCTTGGTGTGTCTCCAACTAACCCTCAAGCCTCTTATACTTTTTTTGTTGATGATTCAATGGAAGATTAAGTCCCTAATAAGTGGCTAAGATTATATCTGGCTTGATCCTCGTCTCTTAAAATTTTCTCACCCATTTTATATTAATACACATTAATATTTTAATTTTCCTAAGTTTAGATTTAGGGTCTCATTAAAAATATTAATTATTTTAATATCTCTTCATCTCGGTGGAATTTCTTCAAACGATTGCTGGGTCTTGGAGATCTCATGTGCCTTAGTCTCTCCACCAATTTTCATGGCTAGAGCACATGTGATGCTACCAAAAATCAACACCTTGGGGTGGTGTCTATTAAATTTCTAATACCATCGCAGATTTATTTTCTGTCAACAATTATGTATACCCAAAAATTCATTTTATTACCCAAATAATTTTTGAATTGCTGAAAAATAAAATCGTTGGTATTTTTAATTCCAGAAATTAATATGCAACGAAAAATAAAAACAGAGAGATCAATCACATCACAACAACAAATGTACACCTAAGTTGCACTGAAACGGATAAGAAAACGGGGTTTGAAATAGATATGACAAATTTTCAAAAAATATGGATACAATACGGCAAGGAAATGGAATATATATATATATATATATATATAATATACACCACACACACATGACAAAATAAAACTTTTATATTACCATTCATCTTTTAGAATCTAGATTCTATATTTAAAAATACATAATCATCATCATGAAATCCACATAAACTAATCATCATCATCAATTCAGCGTAAACATTGTCATCATCATTAGTGATTATCATAACATTCAACATATCATCAAATTTTTGTTTCCAATTTCAATCATCAACATCATCACCAAAATTAATAATGCTATATGTACACTATATAGTGAAAATTACAAAATGAACCATGATTGACAGTCTAGTATCATATGACATTTATGGTATTCAATGTTCATTGTTCAAAAATTTAAAACATCATCATAAATTACATTTACATATCATCAAATATGTCTTCGTCCATGTACTTAAGATCCACATCATCATTTGGATCCTCTCCATGAGTGGGAGCATTGCTGCTATGTGCACTTGAAGATGCAATTATTGGTGTCTCCTCATCAAACAAAGTCATATGAGACATGACATTCAACCATGTCTCATATCCAAGTTAGGGAACCCTAGAAATGGATCCAAAACCTTTAAAAATGC
Organism: Pinus taeda; assembly: GCA_000404065.3. Classification (NCBI taxonomy): domain Eukaryota; kingdom Viridiplantae; phylum Streptophyta; class Pinopsida; order Pinales; family Pinaceae; genus Pinus; species Pinus taeda. The sequence continues at coordinate 203,111 of APFE030326359.1, read as the reverse complement.
CCGAAAAGTTTCAGAAATAGGATCTTGCGTTGACAAAAAATTGAAGCGTTTCCATGTCTTTTCTATGTCGTATCGTACCTGTTTCCGTTTCTGAAACGCCGAACGACTTTTCTGGGGTTTTGGCGGGACGTTTCTAGGGTTTTGGAGGGACGTTTCCGGTAACTTAGATGTACACCCATAACAATTCTCCATCATTCAATAATCTTAGGAGAATCTGGGTTTTGACCCATAGAGAAAATACACAAAAAAATGCAATGACTTGAAGGCTTGAAGCTGTAACATGGCCTCACTGGGAGTAATTCAACCCAAGGAATTCTAGCCTTCTGGAAATTAGCCACTAAAGAAATTTTCCCTGGAGAATTTGACCTACCTCTCACCAGCAATTCGGCCCTAGAGAAATCTGCCTCGCCAATTCATAGCCTCCATGCTTTTGCAATTTGGCCTGCCTCAATCTCCAAATCTCGGCTACCTGGAAATACGCTTGAATCACCCTACGCTCTTCCTCTTTCTCCTCGGTCTAGATGAACCTCTCACTCTGGAGTAGGGAAAATTTTAGGTGCTAATATTTGCAGGTGGGCTAATTTTTCAGGCATTTTCCAAAAAAGAGACTCGCCAATGTCCATATTTTCTAAACATGATTCACCCAAATTTTATAGTATAAAATCATTTTACCTTAAAAATCACCAAAATTTTATAGATATTATATAAAAGCATTTGAAATTTGAATATTTTTACAGAAATTTTACCAAGCATTTTACAATTTGCATATTAACATTTGCCATGTTTTCTAAACTTTAAAATAAATTTACATCCTTAAAATTTTCTCGGATCTAGAGCAAATCTCTCTCTCCCTCTTTGAGAAAGTCGCTTTCTCAAAATGTAGTAGCTGCCTCTTGTCTTGTATCTTGATTCTTCACCTCTCCCTTAGGCTTCTGTTTATAATCTTCATTAAGCCAAATCCCTAACTCTAATCTCCTAAGTGATTGACGGTTGAGATTAGATTTCACCTCACTTAAGATCAACAATTGAGATCATATCTACGTCACTTAAATAATTTTATTATTCACCCTTAGTACTTTGGCTTAATAGTCTTGTTGACCCCCAAAAGTGAGGACCCCTAGGAGAGCTTGTCCCTTATTCATCTTTTTCCAGCTAGCAACCCCTAAGAGCCACCTTGTAGTTGATGTGATGTGCCACTTTATCTCTGCTCCCTGCATCAGTTGTATGTTTCTGCACCCCTTTGTTAACAGCATATTTTAGAAGGTGGGCAATCTGACCCAAAAGGTATGTTTATCGTTATGCAATCAGGTGCTTATGCTTGTTGTTCATTTGGGACTTTTGGGCATGGATTATTACGTGACATGGAAGAAGGAAGGGCCTTGACTGTGGTTTTGTTCCTTCATCTTAAATGGGTGGTTAATTTTTAATCCTAGTCCTATGCGATCTCCCCTATTGATCTATGGCTTTACGAAGGGAACTACTTGGGAAACCTCGATTTTGGTAGCGTGGTCCCATTTCCCCATTCCACATTTTTCACTCTCCTTCGCACATCACAAGCCCCATTTCATCATCTTACTTCTTTGGGTCCACAAGGCATTGGCACACCCCATATGGGTCGGGCTTAGAAACATTGCCCAGGAGGTTGATGCAGCTAAAAGAAAGTTAAAAGCACATCATGACCACAAACAACAAACAAAAGAAAAAGAAAATCATAAAATGCGAAAGATGGCCAGGACATTTGATATAGCACGTGGGCAAAAGCCAAACATGAGCTTTACCCCTTATCATTATGGCCATCACCTTGGTTCCTAGGGCCCATGAGTGCCCCTCGCATATTTAAAGGAACCCATGCACGTCCCAATCCCCGGTAGGCATTAAATTGCCCCACCTTAAGGGGGTAATAACTACTTTACATCATATACAACATGCTCTCATGTCCTAGAGCTTAGAGCAGTAATACAAAGAAAAATCAAGAAAAAGCAAAAGGCATATAAAGAGGGTTAGGAAAACAAAGGTTGGGGTAAGTCATGTAACCACAATTGCTCCCTCCTCACATTTGTACACCTGATATATGGACTTCCTTATTATTGTTATCCTTGTACCTAAGGCATTTGGCCTTGAGTCCCTTGTGTTCCCCTCCATTTCATCATCATTCACATCCCACCTATTAATTGAAGGATGTACCAGGGACATGACTTTCCTAGCCCAGATAGGATCGTCTATTAACCACTCCTACCTAGGGAGTAACACTTTTATGTGATCAAAGCCCCAAATTTGGAAAAGAAGCCCCATATCAAGTCTCAATTTGCCCGTGACTAACCAAGCTTGGTTCACTTAGATGCACTAATGATTAATTGTACCTAATGGTGAAGATGCAACACTACACATTATGTGTGATTGGTAGGTGGTTTTCATCATGGGTTGGGCAACTTAACTGGGACCTAAGTCAACTAGAGGAGCACATAACACCCTATTGGTGAAGCATTGAGAGTCGTGGGATTCTTGTCGTTTGCAGAGCATCATCCCACTCCATGGGCACCTATAGCACCCTAACAGTGTATGCTTTGCCTTGCATCATTCATGAGATGATGCACTTTGACCAGTATGCCCCCAACCGGCTTAGCAGTGCACTTATGGTTTGGGAGTTGATCTGAGTCCCAGATGAGGTGGTCTCACCCCTTGACACATGAGAAGGATAGCACCATACTTAGAAGCTTGAGCCATCAACATTGGAACAAAATCAGGCTATTTGATCATCAAGAGACCCATGACACCCATTTTGTGCCCCAAACACAAAACGGGGGCCCACATGATGATTTGCATGGATATCTAGAGGCCAACCCCGAGAGGATGATTTTTGTAGCCTTATTGAATCAATTTGGCACCGAGGGACCTCAACGCATGCCTCCAAGAGACCCATGCAGTGGATGTCGGCATTTCAACCCTCTTATGTGTTAATTTTTATGATTTCACATTGGCTATGTGGTTAGCTTGTAACTATAATTAATTTATGCCCATCATTTGACAACTAAGAGGGGCTTTAGCTTAAAATTAGGCTTGATTAGACATGTATATTTGTGAGAGACCTCATTTAGTCTCTCATCATCATCACACTTGGAATTCGACTCCTTAAGAAGAACTCACACTTGTTTCTTTTGGCTGTTGGAGATATTTTGGATGCATTTTGATGTTTGGAAGCTAGTATGATTATGTATTTGGAGTTATTCCTTGGATGTTGGATGGATGTATTATGTTATCTTGTAAGTGCTTTATGTTGATAAAATTTCTCTTCAAATTGATTAATGTATGGAATTGTTACTTCTAGAGGTAGTTTTTTACTTGTAGATTCAACAACTTATGTGATATACTAAAACAAAAGACAAGAATCTACTCTACTCTTCAGCGGAAACCAAAATTGATCGATGAAAACAATAAGAAGAAAAGGAAGAATATCAATCGCACATAACACAATATGTCTTTGGGGAAAGCAACTGCTAAAAACCTTGACTATCTATATTGCATTAACCAGAAGATCTGAGAAGAAATTACAATGCTTGTTCAACCCGAACAATACCTGCACAAGTACAATCTCTCTCTGTTTCACAAACCAGTGCAAGCCAACACTTAGCCAATTCTGCTGCCTACCAAGCCCCTACTTCCTTGCACAGTTCTTGAGAGAATTAGCCCATATTTAATTGGGAAATTCCCCACTCATAACTGCGCAATCCATCCATAGGCCCTCAACTACATGCACCATCTATACAACTCAGAAAATTATATAACCGATAGTACATTGTCCCTGAACTCTAATCTCAACCGGATCTTCCTCTGAACTGACATGCATGAGTTATTTATGAGTGAATCTTTAGTTATCTGGTGGAGCTGTGAAGCTGCACTAGTGCTACAATTTAAATAACCTATACAGAATCGTCCAACTCAACTTGCAACAAATTCAAATTGGGAAGGTCATTTTTTCCTTCCTGTTTGTCCATATTTAAATTTGTTTCTTCAAGACCACGGCAATCATTTTTCCTACATCTATTATTCTAGTACAAGTTTTTTTTTTTCCCACTGCCCAATTCCATTGGTCTCTCCTCTGTTTTTGCTTTCACCTGTTCATGTTCTAAGTTGGTTGAATCTCTTTTTCTTGTATTTGTTTTGCTGCTGCCCCATTCCATTGGTCTCTCCTCTACTTTTTTAGTTGCAAATTGCACATGTCCAAAACCTCTAAGGGAGCCATTGTCCCACTTGGCCATCCAAACATCAACCACTTCTCTAGCATCTTGAGAAAATTCGAACAGATTGTCTTTGTCAATAGAGTATGACAAATTTTCTACAAAAAGGGTCCTTGATCCAGGAGTTACTGGAGTCATTGACTTGTTTGGCATAAAAGCTTGATCCTTTTGATATTTTGGAGTCACCAAAGTATCCTTTGCCGCTGGAGTTTGGCCTTCCATATCCTCCATTTCCTCGTCACTATCTTCCTCTCCTTTAGAATCCTTAGCAACTTAATGTTTATATTTAGGTTCATCATCACTCTCCTCTGAGCTTTCCTCTTTGCTGCTGCTCTCTTGCTTCACAACTTTGGCAGTTTTTTGGCCCTTTGCCACCTTATCAGTGCATTGCTTAACCTTTGGTTTACCATCACTCTCATTTGAACTCTCTACCAAGCTTTCATCTTCATCACTGTTACTCTCCTCCTTTACAACTTTTGCTTGTTGTGGGGTTTTAATTACATTAGCAGTCCACTGCTTATTAACTTTCGGATTAGCATCACTCTCATCTGAATTGTCCTCTTCACTACTCTCTTTCTTGGCAAATTTTGTTGGTTGTTGGGTTTTTGTTACCTTAACATTTTGTTTCTTTGCGTTTGGTTCATCGTCCTTATTATTGATTTCTTTTAGACATGTTTTAAATTCTGCACATGATTTTTCTAATTGCTGAAATACTTCTTGAATTTTATTAAACTGCTCAACGCATTCAAGATGTGAACGTAATGGCACATTGTGCAGTGAACAACATTCAAAAACCCGCATGATTATATTGTGTGCATGGCTTTGATACCACTGAAGCATAAAAACTGATAGCTTGTAGACTTGAATGTAAAAATACACGAGGTATTTAATAATAATAATAATTTATTAATATATATAAAATTGTACAAGTGATATGAAAGTTACAATGAGGCCCTACTTTTATACCTAAGCAGGTGACCTTTCATGATTAGGTATGTCTTTTAGACATGCCTTTCCACTTAACTAATGACTATTTAACATAATCAGTATTTGATTATTTAATATTTATATTAATTTTATTTATTTGACTTGTTATGAATTATATTCATAACACTCGTCCCCACTACTAGACCTCCTACTAGTTCCTCCAACAATTAGAACTAGTTTAACTAACTATAACTCAATTAGACTGAGTTAATTAATTACAACTCAAAAGAACTCAACCTGGGCCCCTAAAATTTAGGAATCATTCTACATGACTCTAGATAGACTCCCAACTCAAATTTACTGAGCCAACTAAGTCAACTTAACTTTGTTAATTGTTACAAATTGCTATGAGAATAGAATTTCGATTTAATTCCCAATTTAATTCAAGGACAAATTGAATTAGGATTTTTTTAGATGTTATTTTTAACATTTCTTGTTGTTATTTTCAACACTCCCTTTCAACAAGAAAGGAATTTAACTCTATCTCGATCTGGCACCTTTGGAATGTTCTACATGCAACAATTGTCATTGTTGTTGTTGCTATTGCAACATTCTGCAACCAAAAGGCATCCAAAAATAAACTGAATCAATTGTGTCTGCAACTATCTACTGGGAAAACTGTGTTGTTAACTCTGTTCCTGAGCCTCCTACTCTATTGTCAACACTGCTTTGCACTCCATATTTGACTGAGATTGATCCTCCTGCTACTGAATACTGTGGGCCCCCATAGCAAGGTAATGATCCATGAGACAAAAAAACACCTCAATGGATCCTACCCAATTTCTGAACTCTTGGGACTATTGCTTCATATCGCCCCACCTTTCACCTGGAGGTATGGTTGCATGTGCTCCCTCTGCCCACTTGGCTCGAAATTTTCCCCCACTGGAGTTCTCTGCTTGAGTGGATGTCTCCACTCGGTCTCCTCTTTGCTTCTCCAATTGTGGTTGGTCCACAACTTGCTTGTTGATTTGGGGTAGCATTAGATGTACTTTAGGCCTCAAAATTTGTAGGAAGGCTTAGACACATGCATTCTCCGATACCCAGAAATCGTTTTGGGAAATTCCATCCAATGACAGTTTTATTAAAATTATTAATTATTTTTAATGGGACCCTAAAGTCTAAACTTAGGAAATTAAAATAATTAATGGGTATTAATCTAAACTGTGGGTGAAACTTCTAAAAGAAGGCGAAGATCAAGTCAAATGATTGTAGCCATTGATTAGAATCTAATATAGGTTGTTGATTGATCAACAAGAGGATTATAAGCGGAGGCTTGATGGACACTTGGAGAACACACCAGAGGCAGATACTCAGTTACCCAAGTAAGATCGATTTTTTCACTGGTCGAAGTTCGACAAGAGAAAATCAAATAAGAGGGAGAGTTGCAGGTGAGAAAGGAAGAGAGGGCATCAACATATTCAGAGAGCGCAAGGCAGCAAGACGTAGCGCAAGAACAAGTTGACGCAGTGCAAAGGGAGATTGACGTAGAGCCTATGTGTGCAGCTTGACGCTGGGCCAATGTGAGAAGTTTGATGCAGAGGGATGCAAAAGATTTCGGGGAAGAGGAAGTACTTCATGTGGATTAGAAATTTGTCAGGAAGCGTCTGTAAAATTTCTCACTCATGTTTTTTTGGTTGTAATTTGTACATGAGAATTTGCTGAAGAATAATAAAACCCTCATCTGTTGCACCAGTTTTCCCACATTGCGTTTTTCTGGGGACGATTGTCTAAAAATAATTGTCATTGTGATTATATTTGTGCCAGTGTTTTTCCTTGCATTTACTTTCTGCAATATTTTAATTGTGAAGGCTGCAATAGAATATATTTCGATATTTGTGGTAAGAACATTGTGAATAACTTATTTATGAGATAATAAGTAGAAGAAATAATATTAATCACTGCAGTAAGACTTTTATTTAGAAATTTTCACATGGTATTAGAGTTAAGGGAAAGCAGAAGGAAGAAGCTGGAAGACCTAGCATTGAAGGGAGAAAGGAATTTGAAATTCCTGCAGGGGCAGTAATTCGAATCTCTAAGGGACTTGCACAGTTCAAAGCCAAGAGGATTGGATTTCATGGGAAAACTATCTCTGAGTGTGTTGACAGAGAGGTAAGTCTTTCTAATCGAAATTTGTCAGTGGTAGAAGGAACAACGCAACAAAAGATTTTTCCTGCAGCAGCGGGACGTAGTTTTTCTTGCAGCAGCTGCTGGGATAGGTTAGCGTCAGAAATTGGCATAATATGGATACTCAAAGTGGCTCAGATTTATCTACCAGATTAGATGAAGAATTCACATGCCTAGCAAATTCAGTGTCAGCAGATGTTTGGTACATTGATAGCGAGGCTTCAACTCATATAACTCGAGTACGAGAACATTCTCGAGCTATCAAGAAGAACAAATGGACTTCCAAATTACTATGGGAAACAAAACGAAATGTACTCTAGTAGGGAGAGGCACCATAGCATTTCAAACGGAAGTAGGGACCAGTGTCCAAGCCACTGATGCTCTGCATGTGCCAGGATTAGGAATGAACTTGATTTTAGTGTCCCACTTACAGGACAAGGGATACGATGTATACTTCATGGGAAAGAAAGTATACGTCAAGCATCCAAGCTGGAAGAAGAAAATGCAAATTGGGATTCAAAGCAACAAGTTGTATAGATTGCAGCTTGAGTCATCAATGGCACTAATAGGCAGCAACTATAATGGTGAGAAGGAGTGAAATGAATTATGGCATAGGTGAATGGGGCATTTACACCATGGAGCACTGAGGATGCTCAGAGAGACTGTTACGGGAGTACCAATCCTTAGTAGTGAACATGATGACTTATGCAGAGGATGTGTACTAGGGAAGTATGCTAAAGCAGTTTTTCCCAAAAGTAACAATAGAGTAGAATTTGTATTAGGATTAAAACACTTATTTATCTGTGGTTTTATGTCCACAAGAGATCTTAGTGGTGGCGAATACTTCGTCGCCTTTATCGATGATCACTCCAGAAAAACCTGGATCTATTTCTTAAAGAGCAAGGATGAGGTCTTTGATCATTTCCGAGAGTTTAAAGCTCTTGTTGAAAATATGACAGGGAAAAACATAAAGGTATTGCATTCAGATAATGGTGGAGAATATACGGACAAAGGCTTCACAGATTTCTGCACAAAGGAGGACATCAAAAGAGAGTGGACAACTCCATATAATCTGGAGCAGAATTGAGTAGCAGAATAGAAAAATAGAACTATTGTTGGGGCAGCCAAAGCTATGTTGTATGATTAGGATCTATCTAGGTCAGTGGTGTATATCCAGAATAGAACTGCTCATAGAGCTTTGGGGAAGAAAACACCCGAAGGGGTCTTCATAGGGAAGAAGCCGAAAGTTGGTCATCTCAGGATATTCAGAAGCATGGCTTATTGTCACATTCCAGACGAGAAGCGCAGTAAACTAGATCAGACTGCAAAAAAGGGGTATCTCGTAGGATACAATGAGACCTCAAAGGCATACAAAATCTACATTCCTAGTAGCAAGAAGATTGTAGTGAGATGGGATGCAAAGTTCATGGAGGACAGATCTTTCTGGAAATCTCATGAGATGCCTGCATAAGATTAGTCAGGAGATGTTCCATTAGTCCAAGAGTAGCAGGGGCAGCAAGGAGGATAGGCAGGAAGACAGACACCTGGATCAAGTACAATGACCCGTACCAGTATCTCCTAAGGAGGAAATGCAAATAGTTCTCAGCAAATGGAACGACAGGATCAGGAGAAGGAGTTGGTTGAGCCTCCTACCACCAGTGGTAGAATCAGCAGAGAAGTATGATAGACACTGAGGAACGCAAAGGAGTTTGTTGGAGCTCCTAGAACCGAGAAAAGGCAGCGTAGACAACCTAGCAGATACCAAGCATTGGTAGCTCAGGTTGAAGAACCCTCTAGCTTTTAAGAAGTTGTTCAACACCAAGTATGGGTGGATGCCATGGTAGAAGAATACAACTCCATCATGACGAATGATGTCTGGGAAGTAGTACCTAGACCAAAAAATAGATCAGTTGGAGGATCACGATGGATCTACAAGATCAAGTATGCTGCAGATGGAGGTTCATGGCAAAGGGGTATGCTCAGAAAGAAGGAATAGACCATGAAGAGACCTCCGCTCTAGTTGCTCGATACACCTCTATCATATCCGTTATATCCCTAGCAGCTCAAATGGGATGGGAGATTCACTAGATGGATGTCAAGACCAATGTTGCATGACTCATACTCATATAAGACTTGTCACGGCATCGACTCGTCGACTCATATAAGGCTCGTGAATGACCCTTATAAGACTCATCAAAATACAAAAAAAAAAACTTAAAATGTGGTAAATTTCAAGCACAAAAAAGAAACTAATGACAATTCCAATCCTTATATGTTATAAAAACCACAATATATGCAATAATTCATAACATCATCTCATATCTATAAAAGTACAACATAACATATTCAATTTTTGTAAGTGAAACATTTAGATACTGAATAAGAAAAGGACTCATGATTCCATAATTAAAATAAAAAATGTCAGCAAGTTCAAAATTCAAATAAATATGTCATAAATGATAAATGATTGTCTCATAACAATCTTGAGCCTCATCACTCATGGACGACCACGCCTAAGAAAAGCCCTCGTGGAGCTAGTGGTAACATTAGAAGGCTGAAGCAACTGTGAGGGAGGTGTATTTGGAGTCTCCGTTTGAGATGGAAAACTAGAGAGATCCTCAGTTTCTTCATCAAGCCAACTCAAATCAAGGGCCTCCTCCTCCACAACCCATTAAGACTCTAAATCAATAGTATCCAATAAAATTGGATCTGTATCGTTTGGTTGCACTTGTTTTGTGAGCATTCGAAGGTTGTAGTAGATGAAAACCAACTTCTCCAACCTCTCATACTCCAAATTGTTTCTCTTTTTGACGTGGATGTTCTCAAACACTGACCAATTGCGGTCACAAGAATAAGCACTACAGGGTTGATATAAAATTCTGATGGCGAATTCTTGTAATTGTGGTGCCTCAGTGCCACAATCTATCACCAATGCGCTGTAAAAAAATAACAACAAAGATTATCAGTTTGCAATGCCAAAGATATAAAAGAGAACTAGCAAAATTACAAGCTAAGTTCTAACAATTTTCACTTACAAGGCATTTTCTTGTGCTTGAGACGTTTGCTTGAGCTGAATCCAAACATGCCAGATGCTTCCTTATACATATCTCGTTGTAAGTTGATTTTGTCCTGAATATCTAGATCTGGGAATATCTTCTCAATGCATATCATAACACCTCTCATCACCTCGGGATCTCTTTGAATGCTAGACCCCTCATTATAGAATAAGCTCGGATTGAGATATGCTCCTTCTACATGTAATGGTGAATGTAGTTTCCTGTCCTACCTGGAATCAATAATTTGCCATAAAGGGGGATATTTAGATTCATTTCCCTTATAGAAAGTCTTGATGGCCTCTTTGGCCCTGCCCATGCCCTCATAAATATATCCCATTGTAGGTTTCTCTCCATCCATCAATCTCAAGACTTTCACAAGGCGCTCAGTGAAGCTGATAATCTCAGTCACTTTGTCCCACAAACTATCAGCAAAGACAAATGTTTTCATAGACATTGCTTCCGGTTTTGTGCTATCTTTCCAGAATACCCATTGTTGGCTAAAAAAACATTCTTCTGAAAGCTTGGTACTCATACAAAAGGCTTTGGAGGGAAAGAAAATTTGTAGCAAACTGTGTAATCACTGGGCGACTAAGCTCACCCTGTGTGAATTCCCTCATAAGGTTCAACACCCAAGCATGATTATAAATATACTTGGTAATATGCTTGCATTCTTGCACAACATCTTGCATCTACTCCAACTTCCCAATGTCCTCTAGCATCAAGTCTATGCAATGGGCAGTGCATGGAGTCCAAAAAATGGTGGGATATTTGGCACAAAGCAACCTTCTAGCTGCCACATAATTTGTTGCATTGTCTGTGATTACTTGGACAACATTTGCAACCCCAACTTCCTCCATCACACTAGCCAACAATGAAAAAATCAAATGTGCATCTTTTACATTTGCATATGCATCAATGGATTTTAGGAACATGGTTCCTTTAGGGCAAGCTACAACAAAATTTATTATTGTCCTACCCCTCTGATCTATCCACCCATCAGACATAAGTGTACAACCTGTAAATTTCCATGAACTTTTAATGCTCTTCAATTGTTCCTTGACACACTCAAGCTCCTCATCTAGCTATTTCCCCCTAAGTGCATTATAAGATGGGGCTTTGTATCCAAGGCCAGCACATGCAATGCCATCCACCATGGGCTGATAAAAATAAGACTTTGCATAGTTGAATGAAATATTGTTATGGTACCAAAACCTCCTCCCTACCATATCTGCCTCCTTCCTCTTCTTATCATTGAAATTGTCCAAGGTTGGTTGAGATCCTGGAGTTGTACGAGGATTGAAGAAAGAAGAGGTTATACTCTTGTTTGCCATAGCAGTTGAAGAGGAGTTACCAATAGCAGTTGAAGAGGAGTTACCAATACCTGGACTTTGAAACTGTGTTTCACTCTAAGATGAAGATCTACCTATCCCAACAATCTCATCCTTCCTTCTTTCCCTCTTGGAACTTTCTTCTTTAATGGATTCCAAAGCAACTACCATTTCAGTGGTGACTTCATCAGGGCAACTTTGACAACATCCCACACCATGCCCAGAAATTTTGGCTAGGTGGTATTTCAGCCTGTTTATGCTTGCATGCATTGTGGCGTTGCAATAATTGCACTTGATGTTCTGGTCATTATCGGGAATGATTCGTTGACCATATGCCCATGTCGGATCACGAGACTGTCTGAAACCCTTTGGTGGCATGGTGACAAAATTTGGAAGAAAAAAATAAATTTAATTTTTATTTTTTTTGGTTTTGAATTTTTTTTATAATTTGCAAATTTAATTCGTTGTGTGGCTGAGTTTATAAGCCACACAAGGTCACTGTGTGGCTAAGTTTCTCAGCCAAGTTTCTTAGCCACACAGTGGCCCTATCTGGCTGAGAAACTCAACCACAAGCATTCTCAAACGAACAAAAAATTAAAAACATAAAAAAATTAAAAACAAAAATAAATACATGGAAAACATTCTAACTAGGTTCATGAAGCCTACCTAAAGCTTAGTTTGATCCAATGAAGCCTCCTTTAGCCTCCTCCAACAACTCCTTCGTGCTCCTTTAGCCTCACTCTCAAGTTTCAACACTCACACAAATTAGCCAAATACTCAAGTGACAAGTGAATGAGAAATGGAAGGGAGAGAGGTGCTTATAAAGCTTTTTTTTCCCTCTAATTTCCCTTTTCCTCCACCTCATTTCCAAAAAAGAAAAGAAAAAAGTCAAATTTTTTGACAAATTATGGGTTTTGAATCTTGATGCCCAGAGGGTCTTATAGGGGTCCAATGAGAGTTTAATGGGCTACCCGCAGGTTTGATGCGGGTAGCCGGGTCTTGTACAAAACTCGCAGGGTAAGGGTCTAGACATCGGGTTCTATGTGGTTGACCCGTCATGGCATGTGACCCGTTCTTACCCGCAGGTTTCATAAGGGTTGTGCTTCACTGGTCAAGACAACATTCTTGAATGGGGTGATAGAAGAGGAGGTGTATACAGAACAACCCAAAGGCTTCGAAACTAATGAGAAGAGAACTCATGTTTGTAGATTAAAGAAAGCCCTGTATGGGCTCAAGTAGGCACCCAGAGCATGGTATGGTCGGATTGATAGTTACTTGCAACAGTTGGGATTTATCAAGAGTGATGTTGATCCCAATCTCTGCTATTTGATGGTAGAAAATGAGGCACTTATTCTGGTATTATATGTAGATGACTTGTTCCTAACTGGGTCATCTAGGCTCATCTAGGATTGCAAGAAGAATCTTGAAGTTGAATTCGACATGAAGGACATGGGGTTGATGCATTATTTTCTAGCGTTGGAAGTTTGGTAGAAGAATGGGGAGATCTTCCTTGGACAAGGAAGATACGCTATAGAAATATTGAAGAGATTCAGAATGCAAGATTGTCGACCCAGGGCTACTCCCATGATCACCAACTAGAAGAAAATAGACGCATCAAGAGATAAGGAAGTAGACCCTACCTTGTACAAACAACTCATTGGGTCGCTCATGTATTTGGTCAACACTAGGTGAGACATTTGCTTTGCTGTCAACACTCTTAGTCAATTCATGGTGGAACAAAAAAGGGTGCATTGAGCAGCAGCTAGGCACATTCTATGTATGTGCGCAAAACAGTCTGATATGGGTTGAAATACTCCCAAGGGGAGGATGTCAGATTGAATGGATTCACAGATGTAGATTGGGTAGGCAGTTCAGTAGACTGAAAAAGTACCTTGGGGTATCACTTCAGTGTTGGATCAGGGATGACATCTTGGTGCAGCAGGAAGCAGAAATCGGTAGCTCTGAGCTCAGCAGAAGCAGAATATATGGCAGCTAGCACAGCTACATGCGAAGTTATATGGCTTAGAAAATTGCTTGTGAGCTTGTTCAGAAAAAGGATAGAAGTGACCAAGGTTTATTGTGATAACCAGAGTTGTATCAAACTCTCTGAGAATCCAGTATTTCATGATCGGTCAAAAAACATAGATATTCGTTGTCACTTTATCAGAGACTGTGTTCAGCGTAGGCCAGTACAACTACAGTATGTCCCCACATGAGAGCAAGTAGCCGATATACTCACTACGGCTCTCGGAAGAGCTAAGTTCACTCAGTTCAGAGAGAATATGGGTATGGTAGAAAATTCGTTTCAGTGGTAGCAATAGTTTGCAATGCAGGGACAGTTGGCAGTGTCAATGCCAGCAGCAACACAGATGCATAAATTCAGATTGAGTAGCAGTACGGATGCAGTGTTGACAGTGGCAGGGTCAGCAGCAGTACAGTTGCAACAGCGTTGCAATAGTTGGTGGACAACATGTCAGACATCAGCAACGTAGAGGACGATGCTTCAGAGAAGATATCCGTTGTCACTTTATCAGAGACTGTGTTCAGTGTGGGGCCATACAACTTCAGTATGTCCCCACATGAGACCAAGTAGTTGATATACTCACAAAGGCTCTCGGAAGAGCTAAGCTCACTCAGTTCTGAGAGCGAATGGGTATGGTAGAAAATCCACTTCGTAGTGCAATGACAGTTAGCAGTGGTAGTGCCAGCAGCAACATAGATGCAGAAATTCAGAGGGAGTTGCAGTACGGGTACAATGTTGACAGTGGTAGGGTCAACAACAATACAGTTGTAACAACAGTGCAGTAGTTAGTGGACAGCATGTTAGACATCAGCGGCACAGAGGACGATGCTTTGGAGTCAGAGCAATATGCAACAACATATATTGCTAGAGCACATTCCTTGCTAAGAGGGAGTGTTGATTTGGGTTAGTATCGGATGTTCTCTATGCCTCAAAATTTGCAAGAAGGCTTAGACATGCATTTTCCAATACCCATAAATCATTTTGGGAAATTCCACTTGGAGACAGTTTTATTAAAATTATTAATTATTTTTAATGGGATCCTAAGTCTAAACTTAGGAAATTAAAATAATTAATGGGTATTCTAAATTGTGGGTGAAACTTCTAGAAAAACGCAGAGTTAAAGTCAAATGATCCTAGCCATTGATTAGATTCTAATCTGGATCGTTGATTGATCAATGAGAGGATTATAAGAGGAGGCTTGATGGGCACTTGGAGAACACACTAGAGGCAGATACTCAGTTACCCAAGTAAGATCGTTTTTCTCACCGGTCGAAGTTCAGCAAGAGAAAATCGAATCAGAGGGAGAGTTGCAGGGGAGAAAGGAAGAGAGGGCATTAGCATCTTCAAAGAGTGCAAGGCAGCAAGACACAGAGCAGGAATAGGGTGTTGTAGAAAGAGGCAGATTGATGCAGAGCCTGCATGGGCAGCTTGATGTTGGGCCAGTGTGAGACATTTGATGCAGAGGTACACAAAAGGATTCCGAGGAAGAGGAAGTACTTCACTTGGATCAGAAACTTGTCAAGAAGCGTTTGTAAAATTTCTCTCTTATTTTGTTGGTTGTAATTTCTACATGAGAATTTGCTGAAAAATAATAAAACCCTCATTTGTTGCACTGGTTTTCCCACATTGAGTTTTTCCAGGGACGATTGTCCAAAAATAATTGTGTCATTGTGATTGTATTTGTGCCAGTATTTTTCCTTATATTTACTTTCTGCAATATTTTAATTGGGAAGGTTATAGTAGAATATATTTTGATATTTGTTGTAAGAACAATGTGAATAACTTATTTATGAGATAATAAGTAGAAGAAATAATATTAATCACTGTAGTGGGACTTCTATTTAGAAATTTTCACATCGCCGAGGCTGCTTCTGAGGCTACATGTTGAGAGGTAATTTATGCACCCTCTCAACCACCAAGTCTCTAACCTTTGCCTTGCTCCTCAAAGCTTTGCATGCATGAGCTAAATTTGGTCTACTCATACTGTTGTTGTTATTGCTCTGCTGCTGCTTTTGCACTGCTGCTGCAAATACTGCAATAATGAGTTTGATCTCCCCAGATCCTGAAATACTAGCTTCCATAGAGTTTCTCCATATGAAACAAGACTTCCTTTGAGTTCAAATCTTTCTTTGGGAAATATCGTTGCTCCTCAATCTACCAATCGTTCCATTAAGAAGTCTGCACATAGGGTCTTCTGGATCTGCCCTGAATTAGAGATCCATCAATCTGCAAGGACAACTTTGAATTCTTCTCTTTTCTTGTGATTTTAGCTCCTCACAAGTTCCACGCACAAACTTGTGCTTCCTGTTACTTGGTCTCACCAAATCGTGCTCACCAAAACAATGATTTTCTGAAAAAATAGTTGATTTCAAATCAGCGATATCTCCCTCGTCTGAACTTCGATTCGGCCAATTTTTTGTTTGAATTTGGGTATTTTTCTGCAAGGAATCTAGATTTGCTATTTGTTTTTGAAAATTTTGCAAAAAAAAAATCAGAACTGCTCTGTAAACTCGCTGCCCAAAAAAATCCTGCTCTGATACCATGTATATTTTTACTCATAGATTCAACAACTTATGTGATATGCTAAAACAAAAGACAAGAATCTACTCTACTCTTCAGCGAAAACCAAAATTGATCGATGAAAAAAATAAGTAGAAAAGGAAGAATATCAATCGCACATAACACAATATGTCTCTAGTGAAAGCAACTTCTAAAATCCCCGACTATCAATATTGGATTAACCAGAAGATCTGAGAAGAAAACACAATGCTAGTTCAACCCGAACAATCCTGCACAAATACAATCTATCTCTTTGCTTCACAAGCCAGGTCAAGCCAACACTTAGCCAATTTTGTTGCTTGGCAAGCCCCTACTTCTTTGCACAATTACTGAGACAATTAGCCCATATTTAATTGGGAAATTCCCCACTCATAATTGCACAATCCATCCATAGGCCTTCAACTAATTGCATGCACCATCTGTACAACTCGGAAAATTATACAACTAATAGTACACTCTCCCTGAACTCTAATTTCAACTGGGTCTTCCTCTGAACTAACATGCATGAGTTATTTATGAGTGAATCTTCAGTTAACTGGTAGAGCATTGAAGCTGCACTAGTGCCCGTCCCCACTACTAGACCTCCTACTAGTTCCTCCAACAGTTAGAACTAGTTTCACTGACTATAACTTAGTTAGACTGAGTTAATTAATTATAACTCAAAAGAACTCAACCCGGGCCCTTAAAATTTTGGAGTCACTCTACATGACTCTAGATAGACTCCCAACTCGAATTTACTCAGCCAACTAAGTCAAATTAACTTAGTTAACTGTTGCAAGTTGTTGTGGTAATAGATTTTCGATTTAATTCCCAATTTAATTCAACGACAAATTAAATTAGGATCTTTCTAGATGTTATTCTTAACATTTCTTGTTGCTATTTTCAACACTAGAATGTGTTAATTGTGCCCTATTGAAAATTAATTTTGAAAAGACTTTCTAGTTGAGTATTGCATATGTTATTCATTCTATAACATGTAATGAAAACTTCTGCTATGGCAAAGACTTGGATGATAAAAATCCAAATTCCTTTCAACCTCTAACCTTCAAAAAAAGAAAATTCTCGCTGCTGCATTTGAACTGGTTTTCGCGCGCTCTTAGGCTCACAGGGCCTCCTGCTCCCTGTGGGCTCGACCTCAACTCTGTGCTCCAGATGGTCCCTCCGTAGCCTCCTCCGGATGGAGACTCCCTTTCTGCCTTTTCCCTCTTATCTTAGCAAGATGAAAATGTTGTAGCTTTTGCTTCCCTGCTCTCTTCCATTCGTCCCCCTCGAACCAGACCCTCAGTCTCCAAGTTTGTAAAGAAAATAGATGACATTCCTTAAATCATTTTACCTCCTTCACTACATTGTTGTGTTGCTCTCTTTCTCTCTCTCAGCGTGGCCTGGTTGGTCAGTGCACAGGTCTATGGCCTTCCCCTAGCTCTATCCAGAAGTGGGTAGAACAGAACTAGTCCTCCTCTATCAGGGGAAAACTCTCAATCAGGTTCTGTGGAAGAGGATATTATACCTTCCACTTTGAAACAAGAGAAGACGAAGATCTAATTTTCAGGAATGGTCCATATTTCATGGACACTAAAGGCCTCTATCTAAACAGGTGGACTCTGGATTTTGATCTAGAGTTGGTTGTGCGAAATGTTGTGCCAGTCTGGGTGAGGCTCCTTTACCTCCCACTCCATTGTTGGGGAGACGAATCGGTTAAAGAAATAGGAAATGCAGTGGTCAAATACATTGATAGAAGTGAGCCAAAGGAGAATATGCATGCGTGCGCAAGAATGTGTGTTGAAGTCGACGTAGGAAAAGGGCTTCCAAAAGCAGTAAAGATCAAAGTCGACAGTTGAGTGCAGGTTTAGCAACTTGACTATGAGAAAATACCATTCAAATGCAAGGTATGCCATGAATACGGTCTTTTTGCTAACAGATGTCCGAAAAAATAAGAAAATGAAGTAGAAGCACAAGATCCAAAATGGGAACAAGTTAAGAAGAAAAAGACAGCAAACAAACCTTCTCCTCAGCCCTCTTCATTATCTCAAATCCTTTCTCAAAATCCCTTCCATAACCCCTCTCTCATCTCCTTTTCACTTAGCTCCTCTTCCTTCCCCCTCATCCCCTCAACCTAGTCTCATTCCTCCCCCTCCCTCCTCCACCCTCCTAGTCTCTAATTCCTTCGGTCCTCTTGAGGATCCTGTTATCCCCTCCTCTCCTCTCCCTCCCCCCAGCGTCTCTCCTTCCCTCCATTTCCCACCCCTTCCTCTCCCCTTCTTTCTTTAGCCCCCCTCTTTTTTTTTGATTGAATCATCACAAGGAATCAGTCCAAAGACTCTCTCTCTTCCCTTGACCATCCTAAAAGATCTGGAAGAAGATCTAGTAGAGAACTAAGAGACGAAGTTGTTGCAAAGGAGATGGCTATGGGTACCCAACAGCCTATGGATACCTTCTTAGAAAAAAACAAGGAGAAAATCCCCCATCCTTCAAGAGGGAAAAGGCCCCTCTGCTCCCAATCAAAATATTTAATGAATCTAGTCTCTTGGAATTGTAGAGGAATGGGAAGCCCTTTGAAACTCAATGCAATTAAAGACTTAATAGCAATGGAAAATCTAGACATCCTCATGGTCCAAGAGACAAAAATAAATGAACATGATATAGGGAAAATGATCCAAAAAATAAGGAGTTATGAAGGCACATCACTCCAAGCTTTAAGGGCATCGAGAGGAATCTGCACTCTCTGGAAGAAAGGGAAATGGGAGTTAGTCCACCAACTAAAAGAACAACAATGGATCAAAACAGATCTAAAGAACAAAAACACAGAAGCACAATATTACATATTGTCTATGCTCCAAATCATTACAGAGAGAAGGAAGTTTGGTGGAATACTCTAAAAAACTTTCTTAGTTCTGAATATAGTTGAGAAGTTCGGAGGATCTTTTCATGCTAATCCATCAAGGGAAACGATCGAACTCATTATGGACTCCTACAACCTTCTGGACTTTCCTCCCATCAATGGAAAATACACATGGAGTAATAAAAGATTAGGGAAAAACAACATCAAGGAAAGGCTTGATCGTATCCTAGTTTAGGGTAAAATATCCAACAACTTCAGCTCAATTAAATCAAGAATCGTTCATACCTCAGCTTCTAATCACAAGCCAGTGGTTTTTACTCTTGGGACTATGGGGAATTTAGGCCCAACACCATTTCGATACATTCCAATATGGAACAATAGTGAGGAAGTAAAAAAGATAATAGCTGAAATTTGGTCAAATTAGATTACAGGCTCTCCAAACTTTGTCTGGGAAACCAAATTAAAAGCATTGAGAAAGGAAATGAAAAACTAGGCAAAGAGCAACCATAAAGAAACACAGAAAAGGAAGGCAGAGTTGATTAAAAAAAATG
The DNA here is from genome assembly GCA_000404065.3 of Pinus taeda. Lineage (NCBI taxonomy): Eukaryota > Viridiplantae > Streptophyta > Pinopsida > Pinales > Pinaceae > Pinus > Pinus taeda. Next base: position 183,409 of record APFE030326359.1, on the reverse strand, counting down.
GAGCAAGCCCAAGAGACAAAAGAACAACGTGAAGAAACAAAAGAAATCCAACTCCAGGAAAAGAAAATCTATTGGGAAACATATAAAGAAAACAGAGTTGAGGAAGATGATTGGAGATTAAAATCTCACAACCTCTAGCTGGAGGCAGGGGACAAAAATACTGCCTTCTTTCATAACTCAACAAGGATGCGGAGAATTATCAGTTAGATAGACAACATAAAGGATGATGAAGGCAAAGAAATCAGAGGGCAAGATGAGTTGAAAAAGGAAGAACACAACCACTTTAAAAAGCTTGCATCAACCATCACAACAAATCCTGATTATGAAGCCCTCATCCAGCATATTCCAAAAAAAATCAGTGAAGAAATAAACAGAGAACTCACTAAAGAAGTGGAAGAGAAGGAGATTTATTTAGCTGTGTGGGATCTCCAGTCGGACAAAGCTCCAAGCCCAGATGGATTTTCCATTGCTTTTTATCAAAACAATTAGAATATGATCAAAAAAGATTTGATCAGAATGATAAGAAATGTCTTCAGGAAAAAATAGCTAGGACGATTTACAAACTCTTCCTTTCTAGCTCTTTTTCCAAAAGAGGCAAGGCCCTCTTCCTTCAGCAGATTCAGACCGATTTCCTTGTGCAACTTTTCCTACAAAATCATCACAAAGATTTTAGTAAATAGAATAAAGCCTATCCTCCCCGATCTAATTTCTGAAAATCAAGGAGGATTTGTGCCCAGCAGACAGATCCTCGACAACATTATGATAGTGCAAGAAGCCCTGCATTCTAGTTTATTGAGGAAAGAACATGGTATTATTTTAAAGCTAGATATGGCAAACGCATTTAATAGGGTGAATCTAACCTTCCTTTTTGTTGTTCTAAAGAAATTTGGATTCTCTCCAGAGATAATCGACATAATCAAAGCCTGCACAAGGGGGCCCATGGATCTCTCCTCTGATCAATGGTAGGCCAAGTGAGTTCTTACAAAGCTCACGGGGTCTGAGACAAGGTTGTCCTCTTTCACGCTTTCTTTATATTATCATGGTTGATTCTTTGAGCAGGTATCTAGAAAAGTGCAGGAGAGATCGTATATTAACAGGCCTCGCAATCTCCCTTGGAGTTAAAAGCATCAACACATGATTTGCAGATGACACTCTAGTGATGGGAGGTGCCTCATGTATAGTAGCTAGAGGATAAAAAAAGTTCTCAATAACTTTCTAGAAGCCTTAGGAAGTCTCCTAAACAACAAAAAATGCAGAATATATGGTTGGAACACCTCTTCTTACACTCTTAAAAAATATCTCAGATATTGGATATCCCCTTTCAAGCAAGATGGAACCATTTCCACTATCTCGGCCTTCCTATATCTAAATAAAACTTGAAGGCAAAATATCCCTAGGAGAATTTTTTCTCCAAGATGGTCCTCAGCGGACAGCCAGCAGCCCCTTGCAACCACCAGCTATCTCATTATGCCATCTTCTCTGTCACTTGAGACAGCCATGTGGTCCCTCGCCCATCTACCATGATCGTATGTTTGAAGGTGGGCCTCCTGAACGTAAAGGTATGCTTTGTCCTTCGGAAATTGAGTATTGTAGTTTGTTTATCATGGACACTTTTGGGCATGGATTAATGGGGGGATTCGACGGAAAGAATGGGCTAGGTTTGTGCTTCTATCCCCTAGACCCTTTTTATAAATTAACCTTGGATTTTAGTCTCGTGGGATCTCTTTTACTGATTATCTGGTTCCAGGGATGGTATTTCACGGGAAACCCCGATTTTGGTTGCGTGGTCCCACTCCCTTATCCGCTTATATTACCCTCTTCCCGTTCATTATCTCCCCATCCACTATTTCTCCCACCTGGGTCCACATTCCTCCATTGCGTCCACATAGGGTTAGCTTGCCCTTTCCCCTTGCCCACACCTTAGGTCATGGCCTGGAATGAAGCCTGGAGGTTGATGCAATTGAAAAGAAAGTGAAAATCATATATGACCACATTCAACAGGAAAATGTACCACAAGATGCAAAAGATAGTCGAGACAAATACATTTAGCATGTGGGCAAAAGCCAATACATGAGCTCTACCCCATCATCATGGCCAGCGTCCTAGTTCCTACAGGTTCTATGAGCCTTCTTCATCATATAGGAAGCCATGATTGTCCCAACCCCTGGTGGGCGATGAATCGCCCCACCTTAAAAGGGGGAATTCACTGCTATATCTTATACATGCTCTAACCACTTGAGCCCCAAGCAGTTAACCAAAGAAAATCATAATAGACAAAAGGCATAAAAGTAGGGTGGAAAAATCATGGTCGGGACACCTCATGTACCACGATTGCTCACTCCTATATATTATAAACCCAAATGTGGGCTTCCCTCTTATTAACTACCCTTGTACCCCGACACGTGATTCAGGGTTGTCCCTTCTCATCCCCTACTTCATTCACCATATCTGTCACATGCCACTACCTTTTGAAGGGTGCACTTTGAATATTATCCCCTTTAGAAGTAGAAACCACCTAATAGGGTACTTGGTTAACCCCATTTGGAGTTTAGGAGACATTGGCACATCTCGAAGCCCATTATGGAAGGGCAGGCCATTATGAAGTCCTCACCTATGGTCCATGATTAGGTTAGCTCATTTACTCAATTTCTCTATTGACTTATTGTACTGAAAGGCTAGGGGACGTGTTGGATCTTATGCAGGATTTGAGATGGTTTTCATTTGGGGTTTAGTCTCCCTATACAAGGTCCTAATCCTCTAAAGGGATACATTGGCACATGTAGGGTGAGCGTTGAAAGCCATCGGCCTCCACAGCAGCGAAGTGCACTCCATGGATCTCCGCAACCATGCAGAGATTGCTCATGGTTCATTTATTGGACAAGGAGGATGCATCTGATCCATCATGCCCAGTCGGCCCCAGATCTACACCATACACTTCGCAGACGACCCAGGACTTGCACGATGATGTGGCATCACCTACACCATCACCTAGCCCTTGCAGGGGATCTACAGGCATCTTCGATTTGTTTAGAGACCCATGAAGACACTTGTGTGCCCCCACATGTCATTTGGAGCACCACAGATTATTACAAGGGGCCAACCCCTTGTCCGCTGCTTTTTGAGGGTCCTATTCTTCATTGTGGCACCCATGGACCTCATTAGGCCTCTTAGAGGGCCCTACGACATACATAGATTATTATTTGACCTCTTGAGAGGCTTACTTTTTCATTTATGAGCTAGCTTGGTGGGCTTGTCACCAAAAGTTGTATTATTAGCACATTGTTTTATTTTTTGGGCTTATGTAGGCCAAGGAAGCTAAATCAAACTCATTAGAAGTGTATAAATACAAGTGATGTGAATTCATTTTAGCATCATCACTTGGATTGATCATTCTCTCTTAAGAGATTTTCACTATTCTTTTTGGAGGACGAAATTAGATATACTTATTCTCACATGTAAGTGCTCTTTTAATGTTATTTTTTCATACTTTTCTATGTCACATAAATGATGTTGGGATTTTCGCTATACTGGGCCGAAATTTTGCTGCTTTTCTTTGGTGAAAGGGTATAAATTTGTCTTTTATTAGCATTGCATCATGTTATGGGCCATGTTTGAATAAGTGAATGTTCCTAGAGATATTTCATTGAAATTTATCTTGATAAGTTATCACATATTGCACATTGAAGTATAAATACCTTGTAGCAATTTTCCTCATGCCTTAATTGTCATGCAAAATTGTTTTATAGGCCTCCTTGACTTGAATGAAGCCATCCTAATCATTGGAATCTTCTTAACTCATTTTCTCCCAAAGGAATAGGCAACTGGCCTTCCATTAATGATCACCTTAAAACATATTTTTCTCACCTTCTCCCTTTCTTTCTAGGCCTAGCCTACATAGGTCGCCTAGGGCATCAATTATCTCACAATCTAGCCATCCAAATACTTAGATTTTTGGTCCACAACTGCAGTAGAGTTTGTTCTAGAGGCCCTCCAAATTTGAAGCAAATCTGACAATGGGATTTCGAGATATTGCAAGCCCTAGCTCGAGGACCATTTCCTACCCTAGGTTTCCCTTGGCTAATGACCTCATTAGGATCATTACATTACCTTTCATTGAAAATTCTTTCTTTGATCCCCTTCTCCTCCCTAATTAGGTCAAGCATATCATTGGTTGCTCAATCCTATCCCATTGACCTAACTTGGGGTCCACTTGATCCTGTGTGGTGCCATAACTTTTGGAAGCTAATTCTTCATAGACCATTTGGAAACCCAGTCTTCATAAGGGTTTTTAAGACTAGTGACAGATATGGTGAATGAAGTAGGGGATGAGTAGGGGCACGAGTACGAAACGTGACCCGCCCCCCCCCTCCCCCCACACCAAATTTGGGAAACGG